>PITA01004300.1:0-125456 GCA_004023965.1 Spilogale gracilis
ACACTACAGACAAAGGGCTGGTATCCAAGATCTATAAAGAACTACTCAAACTCAACACCCAAAAAGAAGATGAACGCATCAAAAAATGGGCAAGAGACATGAAGAGGCACTTCTCCGTAGAAGATATACAAACGGCTAACAGACACATGAAAAAATGTTCAGCGTCACTAGCTATCAGGGAAATTCAAATCAAAACCACTCTAAGATACCACCTTACACCAGTCAGAATGGCCAGAATTAACAAGACAGAAAACAAGTGTTGGAGAGGCTGCGGAAAAACGGGAACCCTCTTACACTGTTGGTGGGAATGTAAACTGGTGCAGCTGCTTTGGAAAAAAGCGTGGAGATTCCTTAAAAAATTAAAGATAGAGCTACCCTATGACCCTGCAATTGCACTACTGGGCATTTACCCCAAAGATACGGATGTAGTGAAAAGAAGGGCCATATGCACCCCAATGTTCATCGCAGCAATGGCCACAGTCGCCAAACTGTGGAAAGAGCCAAGGAGCCCATCAACAGATGAATGGATAAAGAAGATGTGGTACATATATACAATGGAGTACTATGCCTCCATCAGAAAGGATGAATATCCAACTTTTGTAGCAACATGGACTGGACTGGAAGAGATTATGCTGAGTGAAATAAGCCAAGAAGAGAAAGTCAAGTATCACATGGTCTCACTTACTTGCGGTGCATGAGGGGTAAACTGGAGGACAGTGGGAGAAGGAAAGTAAATGGGAACTAGGGTAATCTAGGGAGGGAAACAAAACAACAGAGACTTTGGACACAGAAACAAACTGAGGGACTTGGAGGGAGGGGGGTGGAGGGATGGGAGAGCCTGGCGGTGGGTACTGGGGACACCTAAAACATGGAGCACTGGGTGTGGGGAATGCGGAATGAATCTTGAAACACTGGGAAAAAAAATTTAGTAACAATAAAAAAAAAATTCCTGAAATTTTAAGTATCAGCTCTTGCCAGCTTACCAAGCTGACTCCAGCTTACCACTGCCACGGCCCCTCACATGACGTATGACAGAGAGGATGCCCAATAAATACTTGAATTAAAGCATAAAATGGCTTGGCTTTTCAGTTCCTTGTGCAGTATTAATGGTCAGCAATTTCTCCCATTTTTTCAGCTTTTTCAAAGTGGCTACTCAAGTAAAGTTGCATCTCTATACTTCCTGAATTATTTTTATCTTTCTAGTTTAGGCAATGAAATGACTAAACACTTTGTTCTTTAATGTCTTCTTTCAAGATCCTATAAGACTGCAAAATAAAATGACTACCATGGGTGATAGCTCCAAAATTATATGGAAACCAAAAGTTTCAATGTAGTTGGTGCCTCTTTAGGTAATACAAAAAAATGAAGAATTGGCTGCAATGTCAAAAGTAAATTCTCTGCCTTTCAAAAATGGAAGAAAAGAAAAACCCTAGGTCAGAGCGAGTTCTTCACTCACTGAGATAATTGGTTTTATGCCTATGTACAATATTCCTAGTTGGTTTAACTGGCCCAGTTAAGTCTGTTGGGTACAGATACCTAATAAAGCCTTAAAAGCATATAAATTTGGAGAAATCAGAACAGCTTCCAGGTTTAGTGATAAGAATGGACTTCACAAAACATGTTGAGTTGGGTCAAGAGATGTGCAGAATTAAGCCATGACATGTTGGGAGTTTTAGGAATAGAAGAAACATCTAAAATCTATACCAGTTCTCTGCATATCTCTGAATTTATATGCCTCGCTGGAGGACTGTAAATGCTATAACAATGTATAGACTTATGTACATGAAAATGTCTTAGTTGTTGAAGGATAGGTCTCTTTGAAGAATGTAGGATTTATTAAACTACTAAAGTCTCTGTTTTTAATCTTTTCCCCAAATAATTTAGGTTTTACTTTTAAAGGGGTGAGGAAGGGTTGTCTGGCTGGCTCAGTCCATAGAGCATGTGACTCTTGATCTTGGGACCGTGAGTTCAAGCCCCATATTGGGTAGGGAGCTTACCTAAACTTTTCCCTCAAAAAAATAGAATTGTGGAAAGGAATTCCACCATGAGATTTTCACATCACACCTAATTTTTGAGGAAAAGAGCTAAAATAATTTTCCCTTAAAGACCTTTAAATTTCAAAGTGCTTAGAGATGTGATTTGATAAGAATAATTCAAAAGTTTGCTTGGTACCTAATGGAGTTTATTAGATACTTTTTTGGGAGATGGCATGGTTGAAAGTTGAACACACATCTGAGAGACTGAGTTTTTCAAATTGGCCAAGTTTTAGTATCAGACATTTTGAAAGTTTGTTGTAAACAGATAATGATTAGCACTCCAGTTTTCTAGAGCCAAGAACTTGGAACTCCATTCCCCTCAACACCTGCTACAAATCATTAAGCTTCATTACCTCATATTTCCCTAATCCATCCACTCCCCTCTATGTCCTTTATTTCTGAGTAGAGACCTTGCCACCTAGCTTCATGCAGAAACTGTCAGTGCATCTCTTCTGGCCTTGTTTTCCCTCTTTACCAGTTATTACTTTCTGCAGCCTATAATAGAAAAGTGCATATCATTGCAATTTAAATTAAATCTGTATTTTTTCCCCTCAAATAATGGAGGTCTGGAGCTAAACAGACCTAGGGCCAGTAAGGCAGCTCCATAACAACCTAACTGATTCCATTTCTGCTTTAACATTCTCTGCATGTAGCTTCCATCCTCAGGACTGCCTCATGATAGCAAGATAGACACCATTGCTAGAGCCATTGCATCCACATTCCAGGTAGCAACAAGAAGGAAGATAGAAAGAGCAAAAGAATTTGCCATTTAATCAGTCCCCTTTTAAAGAGCGTTTCTAGAAACCCTAACCAAAAACCTTTATTTATAGCTTATGGAGTAACCCTATTTGCAAGGGCCAGAAGTATCATTTTTAAGTAGAAACATTGCTGTTCCCCATAAATACTGTCAAGAGACAAGCAGAAAACTGACACTGTGGAGGCCATTCTTGCTACATGTGTTGATCTTTGCAACCCTTGCTAACATGGCAATTGGTCACATCCGTCATCCAGTCAAAATCCTTCTAGTATTCCATTCTGTTTCCATACGAGGCCCTACCTGGTCCGCTGCTTCTGCTTTATCTCTTGCCATTTCCTACCCCGCACTCTGCAGACCTGTGGACCCAAGCTTCTTCCCCTTCCAGAATTCCAGCACTTGGCACAATTTCCTCCTCACTTTCCTCAAGCGCATTTGCCTGTTGACTTCCTGCTTATCTTTTAGATTCAGTTTAGAGTTTGTCAGAAGTCTGTAACCATTCAGAGTTGGCTTGGGTGTTCCATGGCTGTTGTTCAAATAGCACCTTTTCCTTACCCCATGCATGCATTTAGCATCTTCTATATATCCTTTGGCTCCCCAGATAGATTGTAAATTCATGAAGGAATGGAAAATTGTCATCTTTGCATTTCCTGTCTAGCATAGTGATAGCATATCAGAGCACTTAATAGATTGAATGAATAAACATAATCAGTTGAAAATGGGTTGGTAATGGGATCTTTGTCTTAAAGACTGCAGTAATGTACCAGAAGTTGTAGGGAGTATGGTGAGGAGGTATGGCAGAAGAATAAGGAATCAAGGGGACAATGAATTGACCCATAAGAATTGACAGCTTTAAGCTTCAGATTGCATTGTTTACATATGAAGTGTTAAAAAAAACTTCAAAGGGAAGACTTTTTTTGGCGGGGGGTGGGGATGGGGAGGGGAGTAAGACCATCAATATGCATTATCAAGGATTATTCAAGTAGAGTTTGAGATCAGTAGAGATACTTGAAGGCTCTCTGGGAATCCTTGACCTGAACTAGATGTATGGGCTAGTCTCTTGACCTGAACATATATGTAATATATGTATATTATAACTTTATTAATGATATTAAACAATTAAGATTTCTTTAGTATCTCATAGAAGCAACATAATTTTTTCTATTATAACAAATTATGCTATCATTGATTCTGGCTTTTGCTCAGGATTAAGGAGTTGGCAGAAAGTTGGCTTTTTCTGCTACCCTCTGAGATCAGAGGGTATGTGCGCACCAAGGTCCAGGACAATGAACATGGGGCGTCCCCCTGTGGACTATAGAGGCATCACACCCTGCAGGACCTCTTGTTAGTAAGGGAAGTATTATAAAATCCTTCCCTAGAGCCATTTAACATCTAAGTTTCAGGCATGTCTGCTAAAGAAGTTAGAGGGAAAGGAAATATCTCTAACCACTGAAAGGAGGGAAGAAGAGCCACGTGGAATTAGAAAAAAACCAAAAACCTAATATGACAGAGGCAGCAGAGCAGTTGGACAACCCTTGCTTGAGAACCAAGCCCCATGTTTGGCATAATGATACTCCTCGAAGGGAGGGATGAGAATGGTTTTGTAGCACCGATTAGGTGTTTTACTGAATGAATTACATTATTTTTCTCCTGCTGAAGAGCTCCCCAAACAAGGAAGTTTGGGTGTCCTGTCTTGCCTAATGAGACAAATATGCCTGATTTGGTCCTTTGTCTCTAGCCTCTTAGAACAATATGGTTGAAATCCTAATCTTTTTTTTTTTTTTAAGATTTTATTTATTTGACAGAGAGAAACACAGCTAGAGAGGGAACACAAGCAGGGGGAGTGAGAAGGGGAGAAGCAGGCTTCCCGCAGAATAGGGAGCCCGATGTGGGACTCGATCCCGGGTCTCCAGGATCATGACCTGAGCTGAAGGCAGTCGCTTAACCAACTGAGCCACCCAGGCGCCCCTGAAATCCTAATCTTAATGTACATCTCAGGTTTAACTTTAGTTTTGCACTCTCTGTGTCATGTTGGTGCCTTAGAGGACAAATTGGGTATTTTGTAACATGCCTTAATTGTACTTCTCCATTTCCAGTGAAGAAATAAATCTTATCATGAGTGAGTGGCTTATAGTCAAAAAAGAGTAAAACCTAGATGATAGACCAGAATGTAATGAACATACTTAGCATTTTGTTGAGAAATGTGTATCTTTAATTCCCAATTGCCTACACTAATAAGAGGAAGGACTGTCCACATAATAACCAATTTATAGTATAAGGGGAAAAAACCCTGAAGTAAAAGCCAATGAAATCCAACATCCAAATTTGGAATTTTCATCCAAATTTCTGATCTAGTTTAGACCGAATTAGAGTGGGTCTAAAACTTCATAGAGTCCATGAAGAATTTAAATATGCCATTTCAAAAAGTCATCTGTTTATTAAGAACATTGTTGTTGAATATCCCTTGGGAACCCCTTTGTAGTTATTGGCATATGTTATTAAACTTAGGTAAGCATAAAGCACATTTCCTGAAACATGGTCGATAATTTTGAGGAAACTTCTTTATAGTTACTATGAACTAGTAAGGACTTTTTTAGTCTTAGAAAGCATGGTAGGATTTTTAGAAGCCCATATTTATCATCCTGCATTTTTTTTTGGCTTAAACTAAATAGAAAAATTATTTGGAGTTCTTGGAATATCATAGATGACCTGAACAAGGGACCCATATAACCTCTTCATTGGTAATTGTGCCATTTGTGTTTTTACATTGTTCCTTGGGGTCGGAGAATAATGCCAAGGCACAATATTACCCGCAGGAAAATATCATTTTAACTGGCCAGTCTGCCTAATGAAGGAAAGAAGACTCAGGCCTTATTGGAGACAAATCATATTAAGATCCCTTCAAGAATTCAGAGGACCCCTCTTTGATGTAGCTGAAGTAGTGGGAGTTGAAAGCAACTTGGTTCACCTCAGAATGGTTCAGCTGTAGACCACCCAGAGCATCAACATAGAGAGCGTCCTATTCCCTAAACCCAGCTGCCCACATAACTCGCGGCTGGAGAGGCCCTCAGAGGCAGGATGTGGCAGTATTAGCCAAGGCTGAAAAGCTGTTAATGATGGTACAAAGATAAGACCGGGACTCCGGAATTCTAGAAGTTTCTTTCCATCAATTTGTACCAGTTCTTTATTTCCAGCAGTATTTGCACACACAGGTCTGGCTTTGAACTGAGTAAATGGCTCGATCACACTAAGCCAAAGATTCCAACTGGGGTCAGTTTTCCTCCCCAGGGCATATTTGGCAACGTCTGAAGACAACGACTGGCATCTAGTGCTAGAGATGCAGCTAAATGCCCTACAGTCCTCGTAATAAAGAATCATATAGCCTCACATGTTAACAGTGCAAAGGTTGGGAAACCCTGCTCTAAGCAATAGGGAAATGATGTTCCCATCATAGGCTTACTGAAATAATTAAGAGGCCATGAAAGACAATGTAGAACCTAGCACACAATGGATCTCAGTACTAAACAGCTGGTAGGATAAGGAAGGTACCACAATATGTAAATTTGGTGTAGATGAGCAGTATGCTGTCATTAGAACCCCTTTGGACCACTGCTTGGCTTCCTGTAACTTGGTCTTTTAAGGTTCATATCCATCCCATAAAGCTTTATGCCCATTCTTATCTGTGATACTTCCCCACGCTTTAGGGTATTAATTTTTTAAGTATTTTATTTCATAGATAGAAGAATTTATCAAATTACTGCTTTCAGCCTGAGCCTATGTACGAATGGGTTAGAGATCTGCTTCTGTACCGGTGGTTTTCTACTCTCCTGTGTATGTACATCAACCCCAAACCCTGGAAACAAGACTTTTAGGTTGTTTTCTTATGCTTAAAATTAAGAAAGAGAAATCTGATGCTAATCTGCTTCCTTTCCTTTGTAAGTAATCTAGGTTTTTCTACCTGGACTTGTAAGAGGTTTACTTTTTGCTTGAAATAACATGACTATTAGAGTAATTCACCAGAATATGCTTACCCACTTTTCTTTCTCATTAATGCTTTGGGGAACTTGATGGAATCTTAAAACTTAAGATATTATTTGGATAGATAATTTTAAAAAATGGTTTTAAAAAAATAATGGTTTTGAGGAGATATAAATCATATCCCATATAATTATCTTGTTAAAATGTTCCATTCACTGGTGTTTTTTTAGTCTATTCAGAGTATTGAAACCATCATTACAACCCATTTTAGAATAATTTCATCTCCTTTCCATAAAACCCCAATGCTCATTGGCACTCACTCTTCATTCCCCACCCTCCCTGCTCCAGCCCTAGAATAACCACTGATGTACTTTCTCAATCTAGAAATTGGTCTGGACATTTGAGTTAGCAGTTTCTTCTTACAGATTTTGTAGGTTTGTTTCAGCAAGGAAACAACTTCCATCAGTCACCTCAGCTTGGGGTACCAGGTAGCTGGTAGCATCCATGGGCAAGGAGGGCTTGATGCTGAGGTCTTTTTTTGGGAAAGGCCACTACTCATACTCTGAGGTCGGGGGTGCTACTGGCTGGGCTTCATGACTGGGTAGTCCTGCTGACTGGGTTCCACATTCAAGGGGAGCTGCCAGAAGAGGGAACTACCTGCTTTGGCAGTACTGATAGATGATTTCTGTGGCCAGGTAAGGTCACTGACTGGGCGATGCAATCACTCTGGTCAGATTTGGTCTCAGGGTGTGTTCCCTGACAGAGTAGTGCCCACTGATTGATTTCCCTATTTGGCAGGACTACAGGCCATGCTCTATAATTACTCCTGATTGAGTGGGCCTTTAGGCTGTACTTCCCAACTAGATGGTGCCACTATGCTCTGAAGCTAGACTTTGTGATCAAGTAGTCCATTGGCTTTGCTCCACTTTTGGGTGAGGTGTTGTTGGCTGCATTTTCTCACCTGGCTGGTATCTGTAGTTGAGTGGGACCAGGGTGAGAACTGTGCTCCATCCATGGTCATATGGAGTTGCTGCCCATGCTCTCTAATCAGGTGGGACTTCAGGCTATACTGTACAGTTATGTGAGGTCACTGGCTGGGCAAGGCCATGACTGTATTCAGTAATTGAGCAGGGATGTATGCTGTGTTCTGTGGTTGGGCAATGCCATAGGCTTTGCTCAGGGCTTCTCAGGGCCACTGTTGAGGTTCCCTGGCAATATGGCTATGCTCAATAGTTGGGAAGGTCTGCTGGCTTTGTTTTCTGTCTGGTCTGGCCATAGGATGTGCTCCATGGCACATCTGTGGCTGCCATGCATCTGTGGCCATGATTCCCAGAAGGTGGGACTGGAGGCTATTCTGAGCAGCTGGGTGTGACAAAGAATTGGCTCCCTTGTCCAGTCAAGGTCATAAAATGGACTCCATGGTTAGTACATCTCATTGGCTGGCAATCTAAAGCAGGCAGAATTGCCAACCAAGTTTCCTGGCCCAACATGGTTACCATATTGGCTCTGTAGATGGCCAGAACCACTGGCTGGGATATCTTCTTAGGTACCACCACAAGCAAGATTGTGGTCTGCTAACTTCTGAGCACTGGTTGCTATGAGCCCCACTCTCCTATTCTGTCTGATGGCTGGTGGTCAAGCTCCACAGGTTTCCCCAGTGAGCTTTGTGGGATGAGACTTGAAAGAGTCTCCCAGGAAGCATCCTTAATGCCAGGGAAGCTGGATGTTGCCCTGGGCTCTTCTTTTCACACTAGAGATACTGTGTAAGCCCAGGGAGGCTCTCTCTGCACAGCACTGTGATTGCTCAGAGAAGGGGCGATGTGGTCAAAATTCAGCTGCCCCTTTTACCCTTCTAATGGTGTCCTTTTCAGTCTCTGTTGTCCATAGGGGTGCTTCAGCCTTACCTGTAGGTTCTGAGAGTTTTGGAATGGTGCCTTGTCTACGAATAGTTGTTGTTTGGCTTTCTTACATGGGGGACTGAAGTTGGGTTGATCTGTATTGCCATCTTGATGATGTCACTCCCGGGAATTTTAAGAATGAAATAAATAGCCATAAAAAAGAGTGAAATCTTGCCATCTGTAATGGCATGGATGGAGCTAGTGTATTTTTCAGTTTACTAGTCTTATTAATTTCTTATTCCTTTAACTCTAGATCTTTTCACATCTTCTCAAACTGACCCAAGTCATTTTTTGTAATATCTACTTAATTCTTACTACTTACTATAGACATTAATCTATTTCTGTCTGCACCCTAAGGCCTTTGACTCTTCAGTTTGTAGTTGAAAAGCAATTTATTAGGTATAAGCCTATTAGCCCAAAAGTGATCAAGTATCAGCGGTTTTGTACAGTTCATATTTGTGTCTGGATTTCAGATTTCCATAGATGTAATATCCTCTTGAACTATTTTGAAAAAGTGATATGGAGATTCTTACAAATTTTCATATGTTGCCTAGAGGAGCCTTTTCATATTGTAATGTTTGCCTGAATCCTCATGAAAGCATTCTGAAATACTGGGCCTATTGGGGTCTTTTGATTTTTCTTTGCTCATTCTTTAAAAGGTAGGTCTTTTTAGTGTTACAATTTATAATGGCTTTTCCTTCAGATTGTAAGGGCTCCTGTACAAATTTCTAAATCTCTGGAAAAAAGAAATAGTGAAAACTTTAATTTCCTCTGTTTTGTTTGCTTTGTTTTTGCTCTACCAGAGGTTTTGAGGGGAAGGGTGAAATGGTCAGATGTGTTCATGGCTTTGCTGAGCACTTTTTTTAACCTCTCATAATCTTATGCCTTAGTGGATGTGTGAGACCCTAGAACATCCATAAGTTCTTCACAGGGTTGAGCTTTTCCTCATTCTGCCTGATTCCCAGACCACTCTCTACTTTGGATGTAGCCTTGGGAATGGCCTGCATCTGGCCAGAGCTCTACTTTCAGAGGGAGTTTTGAAAGAATCCTGAAGAAATGCTCATTAAGCCTAGGGGGACATGGCTACCTCCACCTCTTCTTTGTGTTTATTTTGGCCCCTTCTTAGAAGGACATGTAGAGTCTCAAAATCTTCTAGAGAGACCTTTCAGAATATTAATCAGTGACACAGCAGGATTTATTCTTTCTCATCTACCCATTGCATATTTTTAGATACATTTTTATGTTAAGAGGTCATTCCAATTAATAATTAGAAGGAAAGGGAAGACAGGAGATAAAGGGGACGAATGTGCCCATACTACTTCATCAAGTTCGCTTAGAAACCGAGTTGCATTTCTGTCTGTCCATTGTCAGCCTTCCTTTACTTGGATCCTTGGGCAGAGGGAGTGGATTGAAGAGAGGGGGAACTGAGGCAAGCAGCTCCTTATGAGCAGGTCCTCATGGTTCTCCCATGTATACCTTCAGTTTTCCCTTTTCATCCAGCCAGTGTTGGTTGGATTTAGGCATATCAATGTCTGGCCACAGCTTCAATAGGAAGATAATTAAAGGATGTGATAAGAGAATATTTACCTACTTAGTGGCCCCGTATTTTCTATAACTGCTATGCCAAACAAATCTTGAGGGCAGTTGCTGTGGCCAGAGCCGCATGAAGTCCTGTATGTGAACTCTGCCAACGGTCCATAGCCTGGCCTGCCATTTTCCCAAGCACTAAAGCTATATATAGATTTTTCCTTTTTTTCCCCCCAGGAGCTCTGGTGGAACCACGTTTTTGAAAGCAGAGACACCCCCTCCCAACTGAGGTTAGCTCTGGAATCATGGTCTGAGCACTACAATCTGTCTTTCAGTTTTTTTTAAATCTCATTTTCTTTGTCTTTGGATAAATTTAAGTGTCAGCTTGACTTGCCATAGTGTATTTAGATATTTGCTCAAATATTCTGAATGTTTCTGGGAGGATGTTATGGATGAGGTTAGTATAAATGGGTAGCTGAGTAAAGGATATTACTTTTTTTGATGTGGGTTAGCCTTATTCAATATGTTGAAAGCCTGAATAGAAGAAAAAGGCTGACCCTCCCCAAAGTAAGAGAATTTCTCCTTCTTAATACCTTCAGACTTGGACACCTTTTTCCTGCCTTAGGACTTGAGCTGAGACTTCAGCTCTTCCTGGGTATCAAGACTGCCAGGCCCCATATTGGAACTATGCTGTTGGCTTTTCTGAATTTCCAGCTTGCTGACTTACCCTGCTGCTCTTGGAACTTGTCAGTCTCCATAATCAAGTCAATTCCTTATAATAAATCTGTCTAGAATGTTATACATATTCTATTGGTTTTGTTTCTCTGGAGAACCCTAATACAACCTTCATATTGTCCAGAAATCCCTCAAGATTTTATGTTCCGTTTTTCCTTATTTTTCAGTGCTTCTATAGATGACTTTATTTTATTTCTCCCTCATTGTTCTAATGTGTTTCTGAGAAGGTGAAATGTATATGTGAATCAAATCTCCATTTTGAAACCCAAAGTCTGCCAAGTGTACAAAGCAGAGGAGAAACCATCTTTTCTTTCTCCCTGTATGTATCTTCTCCTTTTTCATGCCATCACACCTCTTCCAACTCCCTCACCTTCCCCCTAATTCAGGACACACATTTTCTCTTCCTTCTCTCTTCTCACAGTCTGTACTCTGGGCCTCTTAAAAAATACCTCAATTTCTGTGCTTTTTGGTAGTTAAATGTCAACATGTGTCTCCTCAAAGCCTGTCATTTTCCTTTTTATTCCACTCACTGACCCTGTAAATGACATTTGATGCACAAGAGCTGGAACAGTCATTAGCTCAAAATGATTTTTTTTTTTGGAAAAAATCTTTCATAGCTCTGAATCATGTCAAAAAATTTTTTTAAAGGCACTCTGCAACAAACCCTATTGCTGTCCATTCCTGGCCCTGCTGGGGTTTGATTGCACCAGAAGGGAGAGGAGCATTAGATGATGTAACCATGTGTGTGGTTAGGTGAATGGCCAAAAGTACCTACAACCCTAAGCGAAGGTACCTAAGAGTGACTATTTCTTTTTCATTCCTATAAGAATTATCTTCTCTCTGAAATTTAAAATCCACGCTTCTTTATCTTTTCTGTTCATTTTGAGTGAAATCCTTGGAGGAATCCAACATGAGGGAACGTCTGTTCAAAGCCACATATCTCTTGAAGTGAGTTGGATCACATCTTGCATTTATTGCTAACTGAATACAGTAGGAAAGATTCTCCTCCAGGCTGGAACAAAGAGGTAATACAGGGAAATACAAATTAACAGCACAATGAGAGACCACCTCACCCCTGTCAGAATGGCTAAAATGAACAACATAGGAGACAGCTGTTGGTGAGGATGCAGAGAAAGAACCTTCATGAACTGTTAGTGGGAAGGTGCGAACTAGTGAGGCCACTCTGGAAAACAGTATGGAGTTTCCTCAACAAGTTAAAGATAGAGCTACCTGATGACCCAGCAATGGCACTACTAGGTAATTACCAGAGGACATAAAAATACTGATTTGAAGGAGCATATTCATCTCAATGTTTATAGCAGCATTATCAACAATAACCTAATTATGGGAAGAGCCCAATGTCCATTGACTGATCAATGGATAGATATGTGTGTATAAACATTCATTCATTGATTCATTCATTCATACATACAATGGAATATTTTTCAGCCATAAAAAAGAATGAAACATTGCCATTTGCAACAGTGTGGTTTTTATTACTGAGGACACCTGTTATGTGCACTAATGTAAGTGATGAACCACTAAATTCTACTCCTGAAACCAAGATTAAACCAGCTATTAGCTAACGAGAATTTAAATAAAAACTTGAAACAAAGAAAAAAACAAGGACTCTGGAATCTGCCAGCCATTAAGTGATTTCCTCAGTATTCTCTGGGAATAGGATGCCAGTAAATTCACCAAAACTCAGAATGGGAATGACAAATTCAGCACCCAAATAAGTTTTCACCATGAACTACTTCCTGGACAGTTAATATAAGATTATTCAGGGATCTCTGTCTATATAAGCAATACACCATTTGTTTTTTCCCCTATTTCCTCTGTATACATTTTTTACTTGCACATGGTTCTTCTAGTCTCATTTCTTCCAATATTTTCAGGTGGGCACCTATTCACCTTTATTTTTAATCTTTTCATGAGTCCTAGTCATTTATCTTTGTGGATGGTCTCTAATACATTTGATATTCACACCCTTGTGTAGTCCCCTCCTACATTGAATCTTTGCTTCTTCAAAAACAAAATTAGGTGGAAGTGATAGGTAAATCAAGGCTAGGTTACAAAGTCATTGTGGCTTCCACCTCATTTCTTTTTTAGATTGCTTGCTCTGAGGGAACATTAAAGAATTCCTGTGAAGAAGCTCACATAAAGAAGGGTTGGGATTCAAATCAATACTCAACACCAGCTTGCTGGCCACATGAGTAAGCTACCTGACGAGTGGATTCTCCAGCCTAGTTAAACTTTCAGATGACTATGTCCCTGGCCAGCATCTCACAGCAACTTTTATAAGAGATCTTAAGCCTAAGCCATCCAGCTGCCTCTGAATCCCTGAGCCCTGGAAATAATGAGAAATAATAATTGTCTTAAAAGGCTAAATTTTGGAATTATTATATAACAATGTTTAATAGGAAAGATAACAAGAGCACAAAGGGAAGGGCAAAAAGCCAAAGTGAATCACTCCAAGGCAGTAGAACTGAGACCTGATTGAGGAACTGGGAATATGTGCTTGGTTAGATTTTAGAGTTGCTATAGACCACTGATTCCTATGCACTTCCCGTGTTACCCAGTTGGTAGAAAATTAGTTGTCCGTATGCCTCTACTTTCATCAAATGTTCAGTGAATCGGGTAGAAAACTTACCTCTTTGGTTCATAGGTGTTCAACTCGAGAGAAGCTGCACTTGACCATCTGTATTCCAGGAGCCGTACCTGAAGTGTTTCACCCACACCTAGAGCCAATCAGAATATATGATGATGCTGAGGGGCACCTGGGTGGCTCAGTTGGTTAAGCAGCTGCCTTCAGCCCACGTCATGATCCCAGGATCCTGAGATTGAGCCTCACATCAGGCTCCCTTCTCAGTGGGGACTCTGCTTCTCCCCCTGCCCCTCACCCCCCTCTCATGCTTGCTCTCCTAAATAGATAAAATATTCTTAAAAAATGATAACGCTGAGCCTATCTCAGCCTATCTCAAGTGATAATGCTGAGTGCTATAATAAATGAAAGCCGTGGGGGATCTTGGTGGGTCTTGAGTGCATATTGCATATGGGAATAATGTAAATAATTTGTGCCAGTGGACAGATGTTAATGGTTTTAAAACCTATTCCATAAATTCTTTGATTTCTGCCGCAAAAAGTAGGACCTAATTCCCCACCCTTTGAACATAAATCAACTTTAGGTTAATAGACAGGGGAAATTGTTATATTATTTAGAAAGCTAGGTTAGAAAATCTGATAGAATTCCTTATCTGGCTCTCCATCAGCACTTTTGCCCTTGGAGCCCTTGAAACCCAGTCACCATGCTGTGAGGAAGCCCAGAGCACATAGAAAAACCACATGCAGGTTTTCAAGCTAATACCGCTAGCTGAGTTTCAAATATCTTCCAGACATATGAGTGAGGGAGATTTCCTAAGATTCCAGATCTAGCCTCTATCTCTTCTAGTACAAGCTAGGTGGAACAGAGACTGAACTATCCCCAAAGAAATCCTGCTCAAATTGTAGATTTATGAACAAAATATATGTTGTCATTTCTTGTACTGAACTGTAGGTAAACTAACGTACAAATTATATTGGGTTTTGGGTGTACAACATAGTCATTAAACAATTCTGTAGTTTATGCTGAGCTCACCACAAGTGTGCTTACTATCTGTCGCCATACAATGCTGTCACAACATTGATTGTATTTCCTTTCATCTTGACTGACTTATTCTGTAACTAGGAGCCTGAACCCTCTCCCACCTCTTCACCCACTTTGTCCCTCTCTCACACACCTTCACCCTGGCAACCATCAGTTTGTTCTCTGTATTTGTGGGGCTGTTGGGGGGGGTGTTGTTTATTTGTGTTGGTTTTTATATTCCACATGTAAGTGAAATCCTGTGGTATTTGTCTTTCTCTGACTTATTTCATGTAGCATAATACCCTCTAGATCCATATACATTGTCTTAAATGGTGAGGTCCTAGGTTGAGTAATTTTCAATTGTGTGTGTGTGTGTGTGTGTGTGTGTGTGTGTGTGTGGCATATCTTCTTTCTCCACTTATCTACTGAGAAACAGGTTACTTCCATCTCTTGGCTATTGGAAATAATGCTGCGGTAGACATAGGGGTGCATATATCTTTTTGAATTAGTGTTTTTTGTTTTCTTTACCCAGTAGTAGAATTACTGGATCATATGGTATTTTTATTTTTAACTTTCATATGGAACTTCCTTGCTGTTTTGCACAGTTGTTGCATCAATTTACATTCCCACCAACAGCGAATTAAGGCTTTATTTTTCTTCCCATCCTTCCAAACACTTGCTATTTCTTATCTTTTTGATTTCAGCCATTCTGACAGGTGTGAGGTGATATCTCCTTGTGGTTCTGATTCGCAATTTGCTAATGGTTAGTGATGTTGAACATCTTTTCATGGGTCAGTTGGCCACCTATACAGGTAGGTCTTTGGAAAAAGGTCTACTCAGGTGTTCTGCCCATCTTTAAACTGGATTATTTGTGTGTGTATGGAGTTGTACCAGTTTCTTATGTATTTTGTGTATATTAACTTGTTATTGGATATGTCATTTGCAGATATCTTCAGTAGGTTGTCTTTTCATTCTGCTTATGGTTTGCTTTGCTGTGCAGAATTTTTTTTTTGTTTTAGTCTAGTTTCAATAGGGTTTTTTGTTTGTTTGTTTTGCTTTCTGTTTTCCTTCCCTGAAGAGACACACCTAGAAAAAATGTTGTTAAGGCTGATGTCAAAGAGATTCCTGCCTCTATTTTCTACTAGAAATCTCATGGTTTGAGATCTCTTTTAGGTTCTTAATTCATTTTGAATTTGTTTTTGTGTACAGTGTAAGAAAGTGGTCCAGTTTCATTATTCTGCATGGAGATGTCTAGTTTCCCCAGCACCATTTGTTGAAGAGACTGTCTTTTTCCCATTGTATATTCTTTATTTGTTGTAGATTGGCCATATAAGCATGGGGTTGTTTCTCTGCTGTCTATTCTATTAATCTGTGCATTTATTTTTGTGCAAGTGCCATACTGTTTTGATTACTACAGCTTTGTGGCATAGCATGAAATCAGGGAGCATGATATCTCCATCTTTGTTCATTTTTCTCAAGATTGCCTTGACTATTTGGAGTATTTTGTGGTTGCATTAAAAACTCTCAGATTATTTGTTCTAGCTTCTATGAAAAATGCTATTGGAATTTTCATAGGGATGTATTGAATTTGTAAATGCTTTGGGTAGTCTGGACATTTTAACACTATTCTTATCTATGAGCACAATATGTCTTTGAATTTGTGTCATCTTCACTTTCTTTTATCAGTCTTCATCTCCTTGGTTAAATTCATTCCTGGGTATTGTCTTATTTTTAGTCCAATTGTAAACAGAATTTTTTTAGTTCTCTTACTGCTACTGTATTAGCATGTAGAAATGCAAAAGATTTCTGTATATTTTGTATCCAACTTTACTGAATTCATTTATTCTGATGGGTTTTTTTTTTGGTGGAGTTTTTAGGATTTTCTATATATAGTATGGTATCTACATGTACTGACAGTTCTACTCTTTCATTACCCATTTGGTTGCCTTTTATTCCTTGTCTGATTACTGTGACCAAGATTTACAGTACTATGTCACATAGAAGTAGTGAGAGTGGACATCCTTGTCTTGTTTCTGATCTTAGAAGAAAAGCTGAGTTTCACCATTTAGTAGGATGTTAGCTTTATGTTTCTCATATGTGATCTTTATAACATTGATGTATGTTCCCTCTAAACCCACTCTGTTGAGTTTTTTCATAAACCAATGTTGAATTTTTTTCAAATGTCTTTTCTGCATCTGTTGAGATCATTTCATTTTTATCCTTTATCATGTTAATGTGCTGTATCACATTGACTGATTTACAATCAGCCCTTGCATTTAAAATACACTTTAATTCTCCAAATAAATCCCACTAGATCATGGTGAGTGAATGTTTTTTTTCAAATGTGTTATTGAATGTGGTTTGCTAGTATTTTTTGAGGATTTTGCATCTGTCTTCATCAGAGACATTGGAATGTAGTGTTTTTCCCCTTCCTTCCTTCCTTCCTTCCTTCCTTCCTTCCTTCCTTCCTTCCTTCCTTCCTTCCTTCCTTCCTCCTCTTGCTTCTCCTTCTCCTCTTCCTGCTCCTCCTCCTCCTTTTCCTTCTCCTTCCTTCTTCTCCTTCCTTCCTTCTTCTCCTTCCTTCCTTCTTCTCCTTCTTTCTTTTCTTTTTTCTCTTTCTCTCTTCTCCTTCTCTCCTTCTCCCCCTCATTTCCTTCCTTCTTTTCCTTCCTTTTTTAGTGTTTTTATGATGTCAGCTGACATCACAGAATATGTTTGGAAGCTTTATCCTCCTATGTTTTGGAATAGTTTGAGGAGAATAGCTTCAACTCTCTAAGTATTTGGTAGGATTCACCTGTGAACCCATCTGTTCCTGAACTTTTGTTTGTTGAAAGTTTTTTGATTTCTCAATCAATCTTATTACTAGTAATAAGATAAATTACTAGTAATTAGTCTATACAGATTTTCTGCTTCTTCTTTATTCAGCTTAGAAGATGTATTTTTCTAGGAATTTATTCTTTTAGGTTATCCAATTTATTGACATAATTTTTTATAGTAATATCTTACCTTTTGCATTTTTGTGGTGTCAGTGGTTACTTCTCTTTCATTTCATCTCAGTTCATTTGGGTCATATCTCCTTTTTTCCTTGATGAATATGGCTAGAGTTTTATCAATTTTATCTTTTAAAAGAACCAATTTTTTTCTGTTTTCTCTGCTTTTTTTTTGTATCTATTTTATCTCTACTCTCATCTTATTTTCTTCTAATAAATTTGGGCTTTGTTCTTCTTTTCTGATTACTTTAGGTATAAAGTTAGATTGTGTGAAAGTTTGGTTTCTTGTATTAGTCCTGTATAAGTATAAATTTTCCGCTGATAACTGCTTTTGCTGCATCCCCAAGATTTTGGAACATTATGTTTTCATTTTCATTTGTCTCCATGTACTTTTTATTTCCTCCTTGATTTCCTCACTGACCCATTGGGTATTTAGTAGCATGTTGTTTAGCTTTTATGTGTTTGTTTTTCCAGTCCCCCCCCATAATTGATTTCTAGTTTCATATCATTATGGTCACAAAAGATTCGTGTTATGATTTCAGTCTTATTAAATTTGAGACTTTTGTTGTTATCTGCATGTGATCTGTTCTGGAGAACATTCCATATGCATTTGAAAAGAATGCATATTTTATTGTTTTTAGATGGAATGCTTTGTATATATCTGTATGGTCCATCTGGTGTATGTGTCCTTCAGAGACACTGTTTCCTTACTGATTTTCTGCCTGGGTGATCTATCTATTGATCTTAGTGGGGTGTTAGAGTCCCCTACTATTATTGTATTACTGTCAATTTCTCCCTTTATGTCTGTTAATACTTGCTTTATGTATTTAGGTTTTCCCTTGCTGGGTGTATAGGTATTTAAATGGCTATATCCTCCTTGTTGTGTTGATCCCTTTAGTATTATGTAATGTCCTTCTTTGTCTCTTGTTATAGGCTTTGTTTTAAAGTTTTGTCTGGCATAAGTATTCTTGCCCCCCCTCCCCCCATTTCCATTTTGTACGAAATATCTTTTTCCATTTCTTCACTTTCAAACTCTATGGGTCTTTAGGTCTGACTTGGGTCATATAGATGGGTCTTAGGTTTATTTTGTTTTATCCATTCAGTCATGCTATGTCTTCTGATTGAAGCATTTAGTCCTTTACATTAATTATTGGTAGGTATGTACTTTTGTTAATTGTTTCCTGTTCATTTTGTAGGTTTTTTTTTCCTATCTTCTCTTGTTTTCCTTCATTGTGATTGAGGACTTTCTTTAGTTTACACTTGGCTTTTTTTCTTTATTTCTTACTGCATCTATTCTGTTTTTGGTTTGTACTAAGCTGATGGTCACTTAAGTTTGTACACATTCTAAAATAACCTTTCTAACTCCCCCTCAATGTTTTTATATACATTGTCATATTTTTTATTTTGTGAGTCCCCTTAATTTTTTTTACATACAGTTGATTTTACTGCTTTTGTCTTTTAACCTTCATACTAGCTTTATAGTGATTGTTGTACTACTCTTATTGCATGTTTGTTTTTACTCATAACATTTTTATTTCATAATTTTCTTCTAATTGTGGACTTTGTTTTCCACTTAAAGAAGTCATTTCAACATTTCTCATTATAGAAGTACATACCTTTTAATTCAAGTCTACTTCAAGGAATTTTTCTTAAAGACAGTGTTATTTAATAAGTGTAAAGACCTATATATAAGGTTATTCATTGCAATATGGTTTGTAATAGCAAAACTGAAAGCTACATAAATGTCCACAATAGATGAATGGTAAAATGGAGTATAAAGTGTCTCATAAGGCTAGTTTAATGTTGATGAGATTCCTTAACTTTTGTTTGGAAAACTTACCTTCAATTCTGAATGATAACCTTGCCAGGTAGAGTATACTTGGTTGCAGATTTTTTTTCCTTTCAGAACTTGGAATATGCCATGCCACTGCCTTCTTGTCTAAGTCTCTACTGAAAAAGTAAGCTAATAGCTTTGTGAAGTTTCACTTCACGCAACTATTTCTCTCATGCTGTTTTTAAGATTCTCTTTAATCTTTGACTTTTTAACTATTGTGTGTGTTGTGATCGGAACCTCCTTGTGTGTGTCTTGTTTTGGAACTCTGCGCTTCCTGAACCTAGGTGTCTGTTTTATTTCTCAAGTCAGGGAAGCTTTCAGCTATTATTTCGTCAAATAACTTTATGCCTTTTTTCCTCTCTCCTATTTCTAGAACTCCTATAATATGAATGTTTGTTTACACAGTGTTGTCCAAAAGAGCCCATATAGTCTGTTCTTATTTTTAAAATTCTTTTTTCTTTTTGCTCTTGGCTTGGGTGCTTTCTATTACCCTGTCTTCCAGATCACTGATCTATTCTTGTGCATTTTCTAACCTGTTGATACTTTTCTGCTAGCTTTTTCATTTCAGTTATTGTATTACTCAACTCTGATTAGTTCTTTATTATATTTTCTATCTCTTTGTTGAGCTTCTCATTGAGTTTATTCATTTCCCTTTCCAGTCCAGTGAATATCTTTTATGATCATTGCTTTGAACTCTTTGTCAGGAAGATTGCGTATTTCCATTTCAATTCATTCTGTTTCTGAGGTTTTTGTCTTGCTCTTTCATTGGAGGCACATTCATGTGTCTCATTTTGCTTGACTTTCTGTGTTTGTTTCTATGAATTAAGAAGAGCTACTTCTCCTAAACTGGAAGGAATGGTCTAGTGTGTGTTTATTCCCCGTACAGGCTATGTGAGCCTGGTTTTGGATGGCTGACTGGAGCTGTGACCGGCATGGACTGGGCGTCCTGGAGTACTCTTTGGTGGCTGCCCTGGTGGGACAATTGGAGCTGAACTGGGCACAGGCTAGGGTGATCCCATGACCTTGCACCCAAAGTGTACCCTAACAGCAGAGCTGAAGCTGAAGTGGGTGTGAGCTGGGGAACCCTGGGGTGCTCCAAGGCCAGGGCTTCTTGGCAGGGAAATTAAAGTCAAAGCAGTATGGGCCTGAAAGTTTCTAATGTGCTTCCTACCTGTCTCACCTTGGCCAGATGTCTGGAGCCATAGTGAGTGCTAACAGGGGTCCTGATGTGTGCTGTGCTGGGGCCACCCTGGTGGGATGGCTTGAGCTGGAGAGGGTTAGGGCCTGAAGGTCACTGAGGTAGTAGGCTAATGAACTCTACTTCTATCCTTGTCATCAAGGGGGGGAATGTAAGAGGAGGTGCTTCCCAACCCTTTAGGCTGAAAGAGAGCTCCAACAGTTCTCCTGCCATTTGATGAAGTTCTAGAAATAGATCCTTTATATTTTAGTTCCTCTTTTAAACTTTGGCTCTTCTTTTCTGTACCCCTAGGCATCCAGGGCTAGCTTGGGTAGGATCCCAGGGCTCACTGAGGTGGCAGGCTGGCTATGATATCCAGACCCTACTTCCATCTGCATTATCAAGGTGTAGGAGAAATGTAAACTGTGGTAATCACCACCTCCTCCAACCAAGAGAGAGTTCAAGGAGCTCCCCCAACATTTGGGTCAGAGTTCCAGAGATGGACCCTTTAAATTCAGGTTGCCCTTTTAAGTCATACTCCACCACGCCATGTCCCAGCATGGGCACATCTGCTCATGGCCCATTAGTACTATCTCTTCCCATTTCAGTCCAATGTTGGAGATGGGGGTTCCTTTTGTTACCATGTCTCTCTCTCTTACCATTCTCTATGTCTATTTTCTGTTGTGCAGAAGCTGTTCAGTCAACCCAGTTTTTCTTCAGGAAGAACTGCTTTATAAATAGGTATAAAGTTGGTATGTCCAAGGGGGTGGTGACCTCAGGGTCTTTCTATATCACCATCTTTTTTGGCCCTCCCCGCCGTTATCATTGTTTTAAAACACTAAGTTTAGTAGTCATTTGTTACCACCAAATTAACTGGGAAATGTCCTCTCTTGCACTTCTTGTTTTCCCCATTTTTTCCACCCTACGTAGAAACCTAGGACACATTCTGGGGGCTCTTTTTTATTATTTTCTCATTATTGTTTCATTATTTCTTGAGGTAAGTAATATAAGTTTCTGCCAGTGAGAAGAGCAAATGCAAGGACACTGTCCATTTGGAAAAGGTATGCTCATATTAAAACATCTTACGTCTTCTGTATCAAGGTTATTGTGTAAAGAATTCTCACTTGATGCCCAGTTCATGTAACTATGTTAACACAACTGTCTTTAAAGTGGCAACTGCCTCAGTGAAGTAATCCATTGTATATTTATAATATCAGGAGTGTCTCCCAATGGAGGTATGTATTCCCAAAGCCACCAACGGTGGTAGCCATCCTTAGCATTATTGATAAACCCAAACAATTCTATATCCAGGATATATATTATTTTTCTATTGCTTACCATGAAACTTCATGCAATAAAAGCAGTGCAACCCCTTCTTCATGTAAATGAACATCCTAAGGATTTAAGATCCCCCTCTTAATGATAGCACTCCTGGAGGGATCTGGCTGATGATAGCACTCCTGGAGGGATCTGGCTCTTATATTAATTTTGTGTCCTCTTCAATCTGCTATATAATGTGCTATATGATAATTAGCTTCAAACTGCCCCATGGCTCCAATAATAGCCATTTTGTTTTCCCTGTTTCTGAAGTGGCTACGTGACTGTCTTGTTGGAAATGGAGGAGGTGGTGGATTGGGTTTTTGCCCATGACCTGTCTATTCATCTTTTGAAGGGCACCTTGGCTCTTTCCACAGTTTGGGGATTGTGGCCATTGCTGCAATGAACATTGGGGTACATAAGGGATTTACAATTAGGACCCTAGAGCTCACTATGGAGTAACCATACCAATGCTACTGATAACAACTGGAAGCCTTCAGCCCCCCTGAAGGAGGGGAAAAAGAGATCTGCATGAATATTAGGGACAAAGTTTTATTTCTGCTAGGTAGGGGATGGGACTCTTGAAGTGCTGGCACTGCTTTTATTGGGACTGAATGAACAGAGGGAAAAGAACTACTCAAAGCACAGGCGCGCGCAGTGAGGGTTTTGTTTACATGGTATGGATTGCTCCATGAAGCCGGTATAGGACATCTCCCACCGTCTCTCTAAGAGCTTCTAAGAGTTCTCTCCATGTCCTTAACCCCCTCTGTGTTTTAGTTTAGGTGATTCCTATTGACCTAGCTTCGAGCTTACTGATCCTTTTCTCAGCTGGGAGTCTACTGATGAGTAAAGAAGGACATTTAGATTTAACATTTTTAACTTGGTTTTTTGGCTAGCATTTATTTCCATTCAATTCTTAGAGTTTCCATCCCTGCTGAAATTAACCATCTGATGATGCATGTTGCCTATCTTTTCCACTAGGCCATTAACATACTATATTTAAGTTCTCTAGTATTTCCAAAACTTGTATAATATGATTGATTTGTCTCCTGATAATGTGGGTGTTTTTCTTTTGAAATACCACATAATTTTTATTGAAAGAGAGGTATTTTGTGTAGGAAAGGAGAGACTGAGGTACATAGTTCTTATACTGGAAGTGAGCACACCTTCCCTTTTGCTAGGCATTTACAGTTATGCACTGAGCCTATATAATCAGGAAATAAGCTAACCAGCCCCCCCCCCCCCCAGAGCTCTGTTTCCAGCACATATTCCCATCCTTCCCACTGGTAGAGGTTTTGTTGTGTTTTCTTTGCCACCATGTAAAAACCACTGCCCTAATGGCCACAGGGTTTGCTGTTCTTCCACAGTGGATTAGTCTTTGTTGGATAGGGAAAATAGAGGAGAAGGATCCAAATGGAGATTTCATATCCTTTCTCCTGGGAAATACTGTTTCAAAATCTTGCCCTGCCTCCCTTTTTTTTTTTTTTTTTTTTTTTTTTTTTTTTTTTTTTTTTTTGTGAGTACCTAGGAAGGTATGTGGTAAGAGGCTACCAGTGGGTGCAAATTCCCTTTATATCTATGCCCCATGGGGTTTTGTCTTTAGCCACATTTGGTCTTTAGTAACTGGTTTAAGAAAATATTAGGTGAATTTTTCTTAGTGGCATCTGGCAAGGTCTGTCCCAGTTAAAAAGTACTCAGGCCACAACTCCCCCTTGAAGATAATTATTTCTCAGCTTTTGTTGCCCTGAAACTTTAATCTTTGATGGGTTCAGGTTGAGTCATAAATTTTAGCTATCATCTTGCATTTTGGTGTTCTTGTTGTAAGGGTTAAAATGATGTGCTCTCTCTGTTTTTCTACCTCCTAAGAGGAAACGAGAAGTAGTTCTTCCGAATCATTTTAAATAAATCTGCAGAACTACAGACCTCCTCTTCAGTAAAATAATAATAATAATAATAATAATAATAATAATAATAATAATAACAACAGCAGCAGCAGCAACAACCCTCCAGGGTCATCTCATGAATTAAGCCTTTAATGTTATATCCTGCCCCATATTATTAATGGTATAGAGACATAATATTTTCAGTTAGGTCAAAAGAATTGAAAATCTATTTCTTGATTCTGTGTAGATAATTGAATCAGTTATCTGTCATTTCTTCAAGGTGAATTTGTTTGGAATGTGAATTTGCTTTGAATGTATCTAATACAACATTCCTCTTGTATTATTTCCTGTGTAGTTAATTATTTTTCCCCAGGTAATTGCTTAAAAAGACTTCTAAATCTTGCATTCTCTTAATCTGTTTTATGGTATTCCTGTATAACAATCTGATAGGTAAAATTTAGGCTACTTGACATGTATAAAAGCTTAATATCTGCAGTACCAGGAAATCTAGAATGACTGAAAACTTTGACTTAAATACCTCATTTTATCAATAAAATGAAAGGACATCCTTTCTGTCCATTTTGTTTTGTTCATTATTGGGTATGAGTTACATGGTCATAGAGATATTTTGATTTCAGATATTTTATGATATTATATATCATGATATATAATAATTTGTGAAATTTTCTCTGAGTCAGGTTTGGATGGAACACAGTGTATTTTTTTAAGATGTTGATGGCCATTATGTGATCCATAAAAATCTAAGATCCTGTAACTGAAATTATTTTTGCCACTAAGAGATCATGGCTACCTAGGGAGTGGAGATCCTTGTATCCTACGGTCCTGAGGGAAACTACATCCTTGACATTTTCCCTTTAGACACAGTTATAGCTAAACAGTGAGGATCTCCAGCTGAAGGAATAAAATACAGACCTTATAATACATTTTATAGGAAAACTTTTTAATTCAGAGTTTTTTGTGTTTTTTTGGGGGGGTGGTTTTTTAGATTTATTTGAGAGAGAGCATGGGTGCCAGTGCAAGTTGGGGGGAGGGGTAAAGTAAGACTCTCAAGCAGACTCCCCACCAGGCCTGGAGCCCCATGTGGGATTCATCTCATGCCCCATGAAGATCATGACTTGAACTGAAACCTAGAGTCAGATGCTCTACCGACTGAGGCACCCAGGTACCCCATAAAGGAAAACATTTTAAAATAGGGTGGTGGGTATTACGGAGGGCATGTTTGCATGGAACACTGGGCATGGTACATAAACAATGAATCTTGGAACACTGAGAAAATAAAATAAATTAAAAAATAAAATTTTTTAAAAAGATTTTATTTATTTGTTTGACAAATACAAACCCAGCTAGACAGGGAACACAAGCAGGGGGAGTGAGAGAGGGAGAAGCAGGCCTCCTGTGGAGCAGGGAGCCCGATGTGGGGCTCGATCCTGGGACTCCAGGGTCATGACCTGAGCTGAAGGCAGATGCTTAATGACTGAGTCACCCAGGTGCCCCAATAAAAGTAACCTTTAAAAAAGTTTTTATTTAAATCCCAGTTAACATACAGTGTATACAATTCAGGTATACAATTTAGCCATTCAACACTTCATGCAACATCCAGTGCTCATCATGGCAAAAAATGTAAATTTTTCTGATTATAATTTCGTTTTTTTTCCAAATGTGAAAAAGCCAGAAGACTTAAGAAAAGGCTTAAAGATTGTAAAAATAGCAAAGTTTAGTCTAGTGGTTTTAATGGTTTGTGTGTGTGCATGTGCATGCATGTGTGTATCTCCACATACAGATAATCTTAATACTTTTCACATCATATTATATACATGTATATGTATGTATTTTCAGTGTCATACTATATAAAATTTTCTTCCTGATTTTTCTTACTGCATCAGAAATATTCTCCCATGTCATCAAAAACACTTCATAAATATTTTTAATACAGAATAATATTCTGTTTTATAGTTGTGCCATAATTGAATATAAAGCTTTTGTATTTAATGTTGTTTCTACTGTTTCTGTATTGAAGATAATGCCATGCTGAATTCCTTTATATATACATCTTTGTCTTCATTTTTGATTACTTCCTTAGGATCCATTCATAGCATTCATAGAAGTAAAATTACTGATTCAAAGAGGATGAAAATTTTTTTATAACTTATGACAGATATTTATAAATCATGTTCCAGAGAGCTTTAACAAATTGCATTGCCACCAGTAGTTTATGAGAATATATGTCTTAGTGAATCCTCACAAATATTGAGTACTGTTATTTTAAAAATCTGTGTCAGTGATGAATCACAAAGACTAGGGTCTCCCTGATAGTTTACTTTCATTTCTTTCCTTAATGCTGGGACTGAAAAATTTCCCACTTTCTTATATGCAGTTTACATTTCACTTTTTATGAAGTGACTGACAATATATTTTCTTTCTTCTTTTTCATAATTTTTGCTCTTTTAATATGATTGTACCATTTTGCATTTCCAACAGCAGCATGAGAGCACCAAATGTTTTACACTTTCTCACTGTGCTTGTATATTTAGTTAAAAAGATATTTTAGACGGGCTGGCTCAATTGGAATGCAACTCTTGATCTCAGGGTTAAGTTCAAGGTGCACACTGGGTGTAGAGACTACTTAAAAATACTTCAAAAAATTTTAAATATTTTAATTTATATTAATATCATTAATATAATAATTAAATTAAATTAATTAATATTTAATTAATAAAATATTTTATATATTCTAAAAAGTATATGGTGGTATCTCATTTTAATTTGCATTCCCTAATGACTAATGATGCCAAATATTTTTATTAGGTTGGTTGCTTATTATTGAATTTTGAGAGATTGCTATTTATTCTAGATACAAGTCCTGCTTTGATACACAACTTTCAAATATTTTCTCCCAGTTTGTGGCTTGTATTTTTGTTCTTTATACTGTTATGTTTTGCAGAGCAGAAGTTTTTAGGGTTGGAGAGTAACTTACTGTATTTTTTTAATTCAATTAGCCAACATATACTACATCCTTAGTTTCAGATGTAGGATTCAGTAGTAGTTCATCAGTTGCATGTAACACACAGTGCTCATCACATCACATGACCTTCTTATAATGCTGACACCCAGGTACATCATCCCCACTACCTTGTCTCCAACAACCCTCAGAGTCTCTTCTGGTTTGTCTCTGTCTCTGATTCCTTCCATTCTATTACCCTACAGTCCTCTGCACTCTTTCTTATATTCCTCATATGAGTGAAATCATCTTTCTCTGACTGACTTATTTCATTCAACAAAATACCATTCAGTTCCACCCATGTCGATGTAAATGGTCAGATTTCATCCTTTCTGATGGCTAAGTAAAAGCGTGTGTGTGTGTGTGTGTGTGTGTGTGTGTGTGTGTGTGTGTGTTGTGGACATTGCTGCTATAAACATTGGGGTGTAGGTGTCCAATTGGATAACTTACTGTATTTTTATTTAATGTATTATAACTTTTGGGTTGTATTGAAGAACTCTGATATAACATCTCATTTGTTTGAAAGATTTTTAGTTGTAGGTTTTACATTTAAGCCTAGAATCCATTTTGGGTCCATTTTTTATATGGTGTGAAATGTAGTTTGAAATTCTTTTTTTTCCCCCACATATGGACATATACTTGTTCCAGAAAACTTGGAAGATAGTATCACTTCTTCATTGAGCTGTTTTGTGTCTGTCTAAACTCAATTGACCAAATTTGTGTGGGTTTATTTTTGAATTTTCAGTTTTTTTGATCTGTGCATCTAGCTTTTCACCAATACTACACTGTCTTGATAATTGTAGCTCTAAAGAGTCTTAAAACTAGGTGATATGAATGTTCTTTGTTATTTATTTGCCAAATTATTTTGACTATTCCAGTTCCTTTGTTTTTCATATAAATAACAAATTTATTTGGAAATGTCTATAAAAATTCCTGCTGGATTTTGATAGGGATTGCAGTAAAACCATGATCAATTTGAGGAAAAGAGACATATTAAATAATATTTATTTAATCCATAAACATGATATACCTCTGTATCTTTGATTTTTTTCTGTCGGTGTTGCATAGCTTTCTAAATACAGATCCTGTACATATTTTGTTACATTTATATCTGTTTCATGTATTTTTGTGTAAGCAATATGTTTTAAAATTTCCAGTTGTTCATTGTTAAAATTTAGACATATGATTGATTTCTGTTTGTTGATCTTGTGTTTTGAGACCCTACTAAACTTGTTAGTTCTATATGCTTGTTTGTAGTCTTTAAAATTTTCTATATAGACAATTAAGTTATCTATGAATAGAAATCGTTCTAGTTCTCCTTTCTGATGTATAGTCCTTCAATTTGTTTTTATTACAGTGACAGTAAATTTCAGTACAATGTTTAGTAGGAATGCTGAGAGCGACAATTCTTTATTCCAGATCTTAAGGGGAACACATTAATAATCCAATAATAAACAAAAAGTTTGCTACAGGTATTTGATATATTTTTTAAAAAGATTTTATTTATTTGAAAGAGTGCGTAAGCAGGGTAGAGGGCAGAAGAGTAGAGGGGGAGGGAGAAGCAGGCTTCCTGCTCAGTGTGGAACCCAATGTGAGCTTGATCCCAGGACTGTGAGATTGTGACCAGGGGTAAGGGAAGATGCTTAACCAATGGAGACATCTAGGCCCTTCTGTATTTTTTAAATGTATGTATATATACACATACACATACATATACATATATTATCATCAGGTTAAGTAGGTTCCTTCTGTTAATCATATTGTTAGAAAACTTTGCCCAGTGCTATGATTTCAAATCAATGTAACTGGAGATAACACCCCTTATATCACTATAAAAAGACAGATTGCTCTTGAATAACTATTTAAAAATTAACAAGAATTTTTATACAAGATCATTAAATTTATTATGCATAAGAGCTTGAAATGAAGCATAAGATAATTATAAAAGAAATGCTTTATTTTGGTATTTTAAGAATAAATTTTATTTTCATGTCAACACAACAAAGATATCACTATTTAAAGACAAAATACTCTAGTACTTCACTCAAGTTAATTCAAAGCTTCTACATATCTTTATGAACTTTACATATAGAATACCAAGATGTACTAAAAGAACTGCATCAGCTTGCCACAGAATTAGCTACTCTTTAAATTTTCATTAAAATTCAGTTTGTTCATTAAAATCTTTTGCTAACCAAATGAAATCCTTTTTATTCTCAGTTCCTAGTGATTTATTTATTCCAGTGTAATTAATATACAGTGTAATTCTAGTATAATTAATATACAGTGTTATATTAGTTTCAGGTGTACAATATGGTGATTCAACTGTTGCATATATTACTCAGGGCTCATTAAGATAAGTGTACTCTTAACCCCCTTCACCTAATTTGTCCATCTCTCCACACACCTCCCCTCTGGGAACCATCTGTTTGTTCTTTACAGTTAAGAGTTTGTCTTTTGTTTTGTCTCTCTTTTTACTTTATTCATTTGTCCTGTTTCTTAAATTCTAACATTCCATTATATATATATAATATATATATATAATATATATATATCCATGTATATCCAATTATATATATGTGTGTCTATATGTGCATATATATATATATCCATGTATATCCAATTATATATATGTGTGTCTATATATGCATACATATATATATCATATATCTCATACCACATCTTCTTTTCCATTCACCTATCAATGGATACTTGGGCTGTTTCCATTGTAAATAATTGCTCCAATAAATGTAAAGGGGCATGTATTCTTTCCAGTTAGTGTTTTAGTATCATTGGGTAAATACCCAGTAGTGCAGTTACTGGATTATAGCCTAGTTCTATTTTTAACTTTTTGAAGAACCTCCCTACTGTTTTCCACAGTGGTTGCCACAGTTTACATTCTGGCCAGCAGTGCCTGAAGGTTCCTTTTTCCCCACATCCTTGCCAACACTTGTTGTTTCTCATTCTGTTGATTTTAGCCACTCTGACAAGTGTCAGGTGATATCTTATTCTGATTTGAATTTTCTTGATAATGAGAGATGTTGAGCATCTTTTCAATTGTCTGTTGTCTTCTTTGAAGAAGTGTCTGTTCATGTGTTCTGCCCACTTTTAATGGTATTATTTGTTTTGGGGTTTTGAGTTGTATACGTTCTTTATATATTTTGGCTATTAATCCTTTATTGGATGTGCCATTTGCAAATCCTCCTATCCAGCTGGCTGTCTTTTAGTTCTGTTAGTTGTTTCCTTTACTGTTCAGAAGCTCTTTATTTTGATACAGTTTATTTTTGCTTTTGTTTCTCTTGCCTTGGAGACGTATCTAGAAAGTTGTAGGTATAGCCTTTGTCAAAGAAATTGCTGCCTGTGCTTTATTCCAGGATTTTTATTGTTTCAGGTCTCACATTTAGGTCCTTAATTCATTTTGAGTTTGTCATTGTGTATGGTATAAGAAAGTGGTCTGGTTTTGTTCTTTTGTATGTAGCCATCTGGCTTTCTCAACATTTGTTGAAAAGATTGTCTTTTTACCATTAAATATTCTTGCCTCCTTTGTCATAGATTAATTGAGCATATAAGTATGGGATTATTTCTGGGTTTTCTATTCTAGTCCATTTGATCTATGTGTCTCTTTTTGTGCCAGTACCATGCTGTTTTGATTAGTATAGCTTTGTAATAGAACTTGAAGTCTGGAGTTGTGACACCTCCAGCTTTTTTTTTTTCTTATTTTGCTATTCATGGTCTTTCATGGTTCCACACAAAATATAAGTTCATTTTGTTCTAGTTCTGTGAAAAATGCTGTTGGTATTTAGATATAGATTGCTTTAAATCTGTAGATTGCTTTGGGGAGTGTGGACATTTTAACAATATGTATTCTTCCAATCCATGAATATGGAATGTCTTTCCATTTCTTTGTGTCATCTCCAATTTTTCCATAAGTGTTTTATAGTTTTTCATGTACAAGTCTTTCACCTCTTTGGTTAAGTTTATTCCTAGGTACGGCACCTGGTGGCTCAGTGGGTTAAAGCTTCTGCCTTCAGCTCAGGTCATGATTTCAGGGTCCTGGGATTGAGGCCCGAGTCGGGCTCTCAGCAGGGAGCCTGCTTCCTACTCTCTCTCTCTCTCTCTCTCTCTCTCTCTCTCTCTGCCTACTTGTGATCTCTCTCTCTGCCAAATAAAAAAATAAAATCTTTTTAAAAAGTTTATTCTTAGGTACTTTATTATTTTTGGTGTAATTATAAATGGAACTAAAAATTATTTTTGTACTGCTTCATTATTGGTGTGTAGAGATACAACAAATTTTGATACATTGATGGTTGATCCTTCAACCTTCCTGAATTTACTTATTAGTTCTAGTAGTTTTCTGGTGGTCTTTCGGGTTTTCTATATATAACATGTTATCCATAATTAGTGAATGTTTTGCCTCTTCCTTACCTATTTGGATGCCCTTTATTCCTTTTTGTGGTCTGCTCTTTGTGGTTAGGACTTTCAGTATTATTTGTAATAAAATTTGTGAGAGTGGACATCCTTGTCTTGTTCCTGACCTTAGGGGGAAATCTCTCTGTTACTCACCATTGAATATGATGTTAGTTGCAGGTTTTTCAATAAAAATAAATAAATAAATAAAGCCTTTATAATGTTGATATATGTTCCCTGTAAACCTACATTGTTGAGGGTTTTTATCATGAATGAATGTTGTACTTTGTGAGATGCCTTTTCTGCATCTATTGAAATTATCATGTGACATCTTTCCTCCTGTTGATGTGATGTATCATACTGATTGATTTTTCAAATATTGAAAATATTTTTCAAATATTGCATCCTAGAAATAAGTCTCACTTGATTGTGGTGAATGATTTTTTAATGTATTGTTGGATTCAGAATGCTAATATTTTAAGGATTTTTGCATCTGTTTTCATCAGAGATATTGGCTTATAATTCTCGTTTTTTTGTGGTGACTTTATCTAATGTTAGTGTTAGGGTAATGCTGGCCTCCTAGAGTGAATTTGGAAGTTTTTCTTCCTCTTCAGTATTTTTGGAAAATTTAAGAAGAATTGGTATTAACTCTTGAAATCTTTGGGGTAAATACCCAGTAGTACAATTGCAGGGTCATTTGGCAGCTCTATTTTTAATTTTTTAAGGAATCTCCACACTGATTAAACATTTCTTATAGGGCTGATTTAGTGGTCATGAATTCCTTAAGTTTTTGTTTATCTGCAAAACTCCTTATCTCTCCTTTTATTCTGAATGATAACTTTGCTGGATAGCATATTCTTGGCTGCATATATTTTCCTTTCGGCACTTTAAATATCATGCCATTTTCTTCTGGCCTGCAATGTTTTTGTGGAAAAATCTGCTCATACACATATGCAGTTTCCCTTGTATGTAACTGTCTTCTTTTCTCTTGCTGCTTTTAAAATTGTCTCTTTATCACTTTTTTTGTCATTCTAATTACTATGTGTCTTGGTGTGGATCTGCTTGGGTTGTTTTATTGGGGGATCTCTGTGCCTCCTGGATCTTGACATCTGTTTCTTCCCTAGATTAGGAATTTTTAAGCTACTTCTTCAAATAAACTTTCTGTTCTCTTTTCTCTCTCTTCTGGGATTTCTATAATGTGAAAGTTATTAAACTTGATGGAGTCAATGAGTTTCTTGTCTATTCTTATTTTACTAATATTTTTTTCTCTTACCTGCTCAGGTTGATTACTTTCCATTCATTTTTCATGTCACTAACTCATTCTTCTTTCTTTAGCCTGCTATTTATTCCATCTACTGCATTTTAAATTTCATTCATTGTGTTCTTCATCTCTGATTGGCTATTTTTTATACCTTTGTTATGAGTTTCACTGATTTACTCCACTCCTAAGTCCAGTAAGTATTTTTATGATCATTATTTTAAATTCTCTATCAGACATAGTAATTACATCTATTTTACTTAGGTCTTTTGCTGTGGTTTTATGCTGTTCTTTCATTTGGGATATATATTCGCCTGTCTTTTCATTTTGTCTAACTCTGTCTCTGTTTCTAGTGTGTTTGGAGCATTAGCATCTCCTGCTCTTAAAAATCATGGCCTTAATAAGAAGAGGTCCTGGGGTTTCTGGCTGCCTCAGTTGGTGGAACATGTAACTCCTGATCTCAGGCTTGTGAGTTTGAGCCCTACAGTGGGTGTAGACAGTACTTAAAAATGAAATCTTAAAAAAAAAAGTCCTGTAGTGTCCTTTAATGTCCCCTGTTCAACAAAACCTGGCACTTCAGAAGTGTCTCATATATGTGTTGCTTGTGCCCTGCTATTGGGCATGCCCTTGCCATGTTTTCCTTCAGTCCAGTCACTTCAGTGTCTCTCTCTGCCTGCTGTGGGCATTGTTTGGTCCCCAGCTTCATGGGGCATGTAGTTTTAACAAGGTGGGTGCTGATATGCTTGGGAACGAGGCCTGCTCTCCCTACTTGGACTTGGCTAGGAGGGATCCACAAGTTGTGGGTGGGTGGGGCATGCAATTTTAGCAAATTGTGCACCACCAGGGCCAGGACCAAGGCCATGCAAGGTGAACAGGTTGGGAGATGCAGTGTTGGCAAGGTTTGCACCTGGTCTTCTGAGGAAGGTAACCCATAACTTTAGTATTGAGGCAAGTACTGGTTGGAAAGGGAAGATCCACCAAAAAGTGGGGGGATGGGGCTTGATGTAAGCAAGAGATATCATAAGAGTTAGTGTCATGCTGGTTCCTGCAGGTGCCCGTGTGTTTACACTGGCAGCTGGTAGGAGAAAGTGGTGCCTTCCAGCTCCTTTGTTCCTGGAAATGTCCTTTGGCAAACTCAGATTAGTAAATAAGTCCCTCTCGTGTATGCCCCAGGCATTTGGTAAACTGCTGTTTCTATGCTGTACTGCTGGGGATCTGTTTGTTGTGCTGGCTCTTTATTTTTTATTTATTTATCTTAAAGACTTTATTTATTTGAGAGAGAAAGAATGAGAGAGCACAGCAGGCAGAGTGGCAAGCAGAGGGAGACACAGGTCCCCCACTAAGCAGAGAGCCTGATGCAGGACTCAATCCCTGGACCCTGGGATCATGATCTGAGCCAAAGACACACACTTAACTGACTGGCCACCCAGGCGCACCTGTGCTGGCTCTTCAAGGGTGGGGACTCAACTTCCTATAGACCTCCAGCATCTCCTAGACCTGAACCCTCTGATTTTTAAAGTTCCAGGCCTTAAATCCTGGTAGTTGTAAGAACTCATGAAATTCAGCCCCTCCTTCTTTCAAACTCAGATATTATGGGGATTTGCTTCCCTGTGTGGGCTCCTCATTGTAATAGTCTGTTTCTCTCCCCCATCTCCATGGCTGGGACTCCCTCCCTCCCACTGACTGCTCCAGTCAGTTTTGCTCCTCACTAGCATCTCTGCCCTTCCTACCCCCTTTGATGTAGCCCCTTCTCTACCTTCAGTTACAAAGTTTGTTCTGCCAGTCTTTGGGTCATTTTCTGGGTTATTAACACTGATGTGAGCTTAGCGTCCTCTTAAAACACCATCTCCTCAGTCTCAAGTTTTTGTTGTTGTTGTTAAAAATGTGTTTTGAATTTTGCCTAATTTGTTTACTTCATCTTTTTATGACTGTATGATTTTTCTTCTTTAATCTAGTAATATTATGTATGTTGGTTCATTTCAAAATGAACCAATAAAGAATAAGCTACACATGATTGCAAAGTATTATCCTTTTCATATATTGCTGGGTTTGATTATGATTTACTAATAATTCATTGAGAATTCTTGTGTTTATATTCTTGGGAGATAGTGGTATGAAGCCCCCCCCCCAGCCTTGTACTTTCTCTATCTGTTTTTGTATCAGGGTAATGTTGCTTTCATAAAATGCACTGAGAAGAGGTCTCTGTTTTCTGTCTTCTGCAAGAGACTATGTACTATTGATACTTTTTCCTAAAATGTTTGGTAAAACTTACCAGAGAAATAATCTGCGACTGACATGTGCTTTATTGAAAATTTTTAAATTGCTAATTTATTGTTTATAGTACTATTATTTCTTCTGGAATGTTTTGCTAGTTTCTGTCTTTCAATAGATTAGTTATTTTCATTTAAGTTGTCATATTGATGGGTACAGAATTGCTCACAGTATTCCTTTATTATCTTTTTAATGGTTATAGTAATGTCCTCTCTTTCATTCCTGAAACTGGAAATTTGTTTTTTTCTTTTTCTTGTTATGTCTGGTTAAAGATTAATTTTATTGGTCAAAGAACAAGCTTTCAGTTATGTTGATTTTCTGTATTTCTTACTAATAATTTAATTGATTTTTGTTTATTATAGACCTTTAATATAAGCATTTTCTATAAATTTTTTCTACTCATTGATTTAGCTGCAGCCCACAATTTTTAAAAATTATTTTATCTATTTATTAGAGATAGATAGAGCATGAGCATGGAGAGAAGCAGGCAGAGGGAGAAGCAGCCTCCTCCCTGAGTAGAAAGCCCAATGTAGGATTCAATCCCAGTCAGACGTCCCTACCCATAACTTTTGATATGTTGTATTTTCATTTTCATTAAACCCAAAATATTTTCTAGTTTTTCTTGAGACTCCCTCTTTTATCCATGGGCTAGCTCGAAATGTGTATTGTTTTTTTTCCCAAGTATTTGAATTTTCCATATATAATTTTGCTATCAAATTCCAATTTAGTGTTTGTTTTAGTCAGGAAGATACTCTGTATGTTTAATTTAGTGTTTGTTTTAGTCAGGAAGATACTCTGTATGTTTTCAATTCTTTTAAATGTTTTAATATTTCTCTAATGGCCCAGAAAATGGCCTGCCTCCAAGTTCCATGTGTACATAGAGAATATGTATATTTTGCTGTGGTTGTCTGGAATGTTCTGTCCACATCTGTTAGGTCAAGATGGTTGTTTAGGTCTTCTATATCATTGTTGATTTCAACTGATTGCTGAGTTGGTGTGTTGAAGTTACAATTGATTGGTGAGTTGGTGTGTTGGAGTTTCCAAGTATACTTATGAATTTAAAATGTTTCTCTTTTCATTTACATCAACTTTTGCCTTATGAATTTTGAAGCTTCATTGTTAGGTACATACACATTTAGAGTTGTTAATTCTTCCTGATGAAATCATTCTTGTTTTAGTTTGCTAGAACCCCCATAACAAAATACCACAGACTGGATGGTTTAAACAGAAATTTATTTTGTCATGGTTCTGGAGGCCAGAAGTCTGAGATCAAGTGACTGTTGAGGTTGATTTCTGTGAATACCTTTTTCCTTAGCTTATACTGACTGACTTTTTGCTGTGTCTTCACATGGCCTTTATCCTGTGACTGCATTATACTTAATATAATTATTATAGTGACTTCATTTAGGTTTATTATTCTTTTTTAAATTTTTTTAGGTATTGTTCTTTTGCATCCCCTTTCCTACCTTACTTTGAATTATTAGAGTTTTGTTGTTGTTCTTGTTGTTTTGTATTCATTTATACTTTATCTGCTGGATTCTCAGCTATATGTATTCACATTTTTTTTGTTCTTGTGCTAGGGATTATGATATATACGTCAAACTATTCAAAGTCTACTACTGTAATCACAATGTCAGAGTCTTATAACAATATACATCTTTATGTTGTTTTGCTTTCCCTCTTCATGTTATGTTTTATTTCCATACATATATAAAGGAATTTAAGATAGGAATTTGTATTTGTCAAGATTTACGCATTTAAGCAAACAGAAATTTTGATCATTATTTCTTTCAATATTTTTTCTGCACAAGTCTTTCTTTACTCTTTCTGGGATTCCCATTACATGAGTATTAGATTTTGCTTTATCCCAGCTGTCCTTTAAGACATTTTTTTTACTCTTTCTTTCCTATTCTGCTTTGACTCATTCACTAAATCTTTAGTTTTGCATAATCTATTCAGTTTACAAATTTATATTTTGTCTTTTTTATTTATTTTATTTTTTCAGTGTTCCAGGATTCATTGTTTATGCCCCACACCCAGTGCTCCATGCAATAATTGCCCTCAGTACCCACCACCAGGCTCTCCCAACACCCCACCCCCTTCCCTCCAAGACCCTCAGTTTGTTTCTGAGTCTAAAGTCTCTCATGTTTCATTTTTCTCCCCAAATTTTATTTGGTTTTTTAAAATAGGTCCTCTGCAGAGAAACAAAAATTATTTTTCATTTTCTTGAATTTTTAAAGTTTTTGTATAATGACCCAATAATTCCTTAGAACACCTGTGCTGATCACAACTGGTGCTCTCCTTAACTCTTGTCATTGATTTCACCCTTATTCCAAACTCTCGTCATTGATTTCATCCTTACTCCCACCCGTTTCTCTTCTGGTAACCTTTTGTTTGTTCTCTAGAGTTAGGAGTCTGCTTCTTGATTTCTCTCTCTCTTTTTCCCATTGCTCATTTGTGTTATTTTTCAAATCCCATATATGAGTCAAATAATATGGCATTTATCTTTCTCTGATATATTTTGCATAGCATAATTCTCTCTAGATACATCCATGTCATTCCCAGTGACAACATTTGGTTCTTTTTATTTATTTTTATTTTTTTCATTGTGTGTGTGTGTCACATATTTTTAAATTTTTAAAAATTATTTGAGAGAGCAAGAGAGAGCATGAGGGGGAAGGGCAGAGGCAGAGAGAGAAGCATATTCCCTGCTGAGCAGAGAGCCCAATGCAGGGCTTAATCCCAAGATCCTGAGATCATGACCTGAGCTGAAGACAGACTCTTAACCAACTGAGTCTTACACTCCATCTTCTTTATTCTTTTATAAGTCAGTGGACACTTGGCCTATTTCCATAATTTGGCTATTGTAGATAATGCTGCTATAAACATCAGGATGCATGTATCCCTTTGAATTAGTATTTTTCTATTCTTTAGATAAATACCTAGTAGTACAATTGCTAGATCACAGAGTGGTCTTTTTATTTTTAATTTTGAGAAACCTCTGTACTGTCTTCCACAGTGTCTGCAGTTTGCATTCCTACCAACAATGCAAGAGAGTTCCCCTTTTTCCACATACTTGCCAACACCTGTTATTTCTTGTGTGGTTAATTTAAACCATCTAACAGGTATGTGGTGATATCTCATAATTTTTTATTTTTTTTCCCCTGATGATGAGTGATACTGAACATCTTTGCATATGTTTCTTGGACATCTGTATGTCTTCTTTCAGTTCACCTCTAGACATTTCTATTCATATCTGCTGCCCATTTTTAAACTGGATTATTCTTTTGGGGGGCTTGAGTTTGATAAGTTCTTTATATATTTTAGATATTAACCCTTTTCAGGTATGTCACTTGAAATAGTTTCTCCTATTCCATAGGCTACCTTTTAGTTTTGTTGATTGTTTTGTTCACTGTATAGAAGCTTTTTATTTTGATATAGTCCCAATAGTTCATTTATGCTTTTGTTTCCCTCGCCTCAGGAAACATATCTGGAAGGAAGTTACTATAGCGTATGTCAAAGAGGTTACTTCCTGTGTTCTCCTCTAGGATTTTAAGGGTTTCATATCTCACATTTAGGTCTTTAATTCATTTTAAATTTATTTCTCTGTATGGCATAAGAAAGTAGTCCAGTTTCGTTCTTTGGCATGTTGCAGTTGAATTTTCTCAACACCTTTTCTTGAATAGATCAATGAAGCAGGAACTGATTCTTTGAAAAAGATAACAAAATTGATAAACCTCAAGCTGAACTATCAAAAACAAAAGAGAAGGGGCCCAAATAAAATCGTAAGACAGGAGAAATAACAACCAGAACCACAGAAATAGAAACATTTGCAATTCCATGATCTTTAGTGATGTTGAGTATGCTTTAAAGGAACTTTTGGTCATTTTTGTGTGTTCTTTGGAAAACTCTTCAGTCTCTGCTCACTTTTTAATTGGAGTTTTTATTTTTGTATTACTGTTATATAAGTTCTTTATATATTTTGGATATTAACACCTTATCAGATACATAATTTGCAAATATAGTCCCCCATTAAGTAGATCGCCTTTTCATTTTGTTGGTTTCCTTTGCTGTGCTGAAGTTTTTAGTGTGATGTAGTTCTCCTTGTTTGTTTTTGCTTTCATTTTCTTTGCTTTTGTTGTTAAAAGTAAAAAATCATCCCCAAAAATGATGTCAAGAAGCTTGTTGTCTGTTTTCTTCTAGGGTTTTTTGTCTTTCAGTCTTACATTAAAGACATTATTTTTTAATTAGTATTTTTATTATGTTATGCTAGTCACCATTTAGTACACCACTAGTTTTTGATGTAGTATTCCAAGATACATTGTTTATGTAAAGCCTTTAATCCATTTTGAGTTAATTTTTGTGTATGGTGTAAGATAGTAATCCACTTTCATTCTTTCGCATGTGGCAAAAGAACAATAAAATTTTTTTCAATCTGAAGAACACAGAGCAAATAGATAGAATAAAACAGAGTTTCAGTGACCCGTGGGGCTATAACAAAAATGTGATGTTTTGTTATCAGAACCTTGGAAGGAGAAAAGGAGGGTGTGACTTTAAAAAGTAGCCAAGGAAATATGGAAAAAATTTCTCAAATTTGGTAAAAGACTTAATCTATATATTTAAGAAACCGAGAGAACCCCAAACAGGAAAAACTTAAAGAACTATCCCCAAGCTCATCAGTCAGTGTTCTGAAACCTAAAGACAAAATCTTGAATCAGTTTGAGGGAAAACATATTACAAATGAGGAAAACTATTATGGCAACACATTTCTCATCAGAAAACATGGAAGTTCAAAGAAAGTGGCATAAAACTTTTCAACTACTGAAAGAAAAAACTGCCAATCCAGAATTTTACATATCATGAACATATCTTTTAAGAATGAAGGGAGGGGGCGCCTGGGTGGCTCAGTTGGTTAAGCGACTGCCTTCAGCTCAGGTCATGATCCTGTAGACCCGGGATCTATCCCCACATCGGGCTCCCTGCTTGGCGGGAAGTCTGCTTCTCCCTCTCTCACTCCCCCTGCTTGTGTTCCCTCTCTGGCTGTGTTTCTCTCTGTAAAATAAATAAAATATTAAAAAAAAAAGAATGAAGGGGGAAATCATGGCATTCTCAGATGAAGATAAACTAAGAATATGTCACCAGGACACATACCCTAAAAAAATAGGTAAAGTTCTCTCTCTCTCTCTCTCTCTCTCTCTCTCGCTCTCTCTCTCTCACACACACACACACACACACACACACAAAGTAAATAATAATAAATGACTTGGAACATCAGAAAGTAAGAAAGAATATGGTCAGCAAAATTAAGGATAATTACAATAGTCTTTATTTTTCCTCTTGAATTTTCCAAATTATATTGATGGTTGAAACAAAAATTATTAACACTGACAGATGTGGTTCTAAATACAGAGAAAATAGCTAAGATAATTATAAATGTAGTTAGAGTTAAGAGATGTAAAGGGAGGTAAGATTTTTATACTTCATTGGTATTATAGTAAATTTATGACACCAGTAAACTGATAATTTATGTTTATATAATGTGCCTGGAACAAATGATAAGAATATTTAAAAAGAGATATACTAAAAAAGTAGAGATTGCTCAAAGTAGAATTCTAGAAAATAAACCATAAGAAGACAGGATTAAGAAACAAAAGAAGGGGAAAATAATAAATGAAATGGATGTCCACTCTTATCACTTTTGTTCAACATAATACTGGAAGTCCTAGCCACAGTAAACTGTTGCTACTTGCAGATAACATGACACTATATAGAGAAAACCCTAAAGACTCCACCAAAAAACTGTAAGAACTAATATATAAATTTAGTAAAGTTGCAGGATACAGAATCAATATATGGAAATCTGTTGTATTTCTATACACTAGTAACAAAATAGTGGGAAGGAAAATAAAGAAAAAATCCATTTACAGTTGCACCAAAAGGAATAAAATACCTAGAAATAAATTTCACCAAAGTGGTGAAAGACCTGTTTTATGCAAATTATAAGACACTAATGAAAGAAATAAAAGCTGACATAAATAAATGGAAAGACACACAATGCTCAGGGATTGGAACTGGGGTGATAGACATTGAGGAGGTAGGTGTTGTCATGAGTACCCGGTATTATATAAGACTGATTAATCACAGACCTGTACCCCTGAAACAAGTAATACATTTTATGTAATATAAAATTAATATTGTTATAATGTCCATACTACCCAAAGCCAATCTGCAGATTCAATGCAATTTCTATCAAAATACCAGTAGTACTTTCATAGAACTAGAACAAAAAATTGTAAAATTTTTACGGAACCACAAAAGATCCTGAATAGCCAAGGAAGTATCACAATCCAAGATTTTAAGGTCTACTACAAAGCTATAATACTCAAAACAGTATGGTAATGACAAACAAAAAGATACAAAGATCAATGGCACAGATAAACCCGCATATATATGGTCAATCTACAACAAAAGAAGAATATACAATGAGGAAGAGATGCTTCAAGAAATGATGCTGGGAAAACTGGACAGATACATGCAAAAGAATGAAACTGGGCCTCTTACACAATAAACAAAAATTAACAAAATTATTTAAAGACTTAAATGTGTGAGATCTGAAACCATATGACTTCTAGAAGAAAGCATAAGCAGTAATCTCTTGGAGATCAAAATTAGCAATATTTTTTGGATTTGTCTCATTAGACAAGAGAAACAAAAGAAAAATAAACAACTTTTGTTTATTGCTGGGTCTACACCAAACTAAAATGCTTTTGCACAGTGAAGGAAACCATCAAGAAGATGAACATATATCAAGATAGATCATATACTGGTCATAAAACAAATCTCGACAAATTTTAAAACAATCACTCAGAGCATGTTCTCTGACCACATTAGAATTAAATTAAGAATCAGTAGCAGAAAAATAGCAGAAATATTCAAAGTATTTGGAAACTAAAAATCACAATTTTAAGTAATCCATAGATCAAAGAGGAATCTCAGGAAAATTTAAAAATTGAAAGAAAATTAAAAAAGACTATTTGTGTGAGACAGGGAAGCCATGTTGGAAGTGTTATTTTTAGCACTAAATATATACATTAGAAAAAAGGAAAAGTCTCAAATCAATAATCTATGCTCCTAACTTGAGAACTTAGAAAAAAAGACCAAAATAAACTAAAAACAAGCAGAATAAGAAAAGTAGGAGAAATCCATGAAAATGAACATAGGAAAACAGTAGAGAAAATCAATGAAATAATTGTTTCTTTGTAAACAACAGTAAACTTGACAGTCTTCTAGCAAGAGTGACAACAAAAAAGAAGACATGAATTACATCTATCAGTGATGAAATAGGAATTTCACTGAATACCCTACAGACATCAGAAGGATTGTAATGGAATACCACAAACAACTCTACACACACACATCAGCAATTTAGATGAAAAAAATTTTGTAACTTCCCAATATGAAATAAATTATCTAAATTGCTCTATAACTATCTTCACATCTAGATGCTTTCACTGTAGAATTCTACAAAATATTTAAAGAGTGCACACCAAATTAAACATCTCTTCCACAAAATAGAAGAGAAAGGAAACTGCCTAATTCATTTTATAAAGTTAATATTAACCTTATATGAAAGCCAGAAAGTACAAAAAAAAAAACCACCCTACAGACCACTATTACTGAGGAACATAAATGCAAAAATCCTTAATAAAATATTAGCATGTAGGGGCACCTGGGTGGCTCAGTTGGTTAAGCAACTGCCTTCAGCTCAGGTCATGATCCCGGAGACCCGGGATCGAGTCCCACATCGGGCTCCCTGCTCGGCAGGACGCCTGCTTCTCCCTCTCTCAATCCCCCTGCTTGTGTTCCCTCTCTGGCTGTGTTTCTCTCTGTCAAATAAATAAAATCTTAAAAAAAATATTAGCATGTAGAATTCAGAATATATAAAAAGAATTAGATATTACAACTAAACAGGGTTTATTCCAGAAATGGAAGTTGATTCATATACAACACAACAAATAAAACCTATCATATTAATAGGCTAAAGAGAAGAAGACTATCATAACATCAACCATGATAAAGTAGGAATAGAGGTGCAACTTATTCAACTTGATAAAGAACTATAAGAATCCTACAGTTAACATTATTCTCAGTGGTGAAGACTGAATGAGTTCTCTAACTCAGGAACTAAGCAGGGATGTCTTCTTTCATTCCTATCTCACCATTCTGTTCAACATAGTTCTGGAAGCTCTACCCATGCAATAAAGAAAAAAAAAGAATCCATATCAAAAATGAAAAAATTTTCCTCTTGCAGATAACAAGATTATCTACATAGAGAATAACAAGAAATATATTTTTTAAAAAAACCTTCTAGATCTAATAATTATATCAGGAAGTTGGTAAGTCATAAAATATTGGATAAATAAACATCAGTTGTATCTCTATATACTAGTGATGAATACATGAATATGATATTTTAAAATACACAATTTATAATGGAATACTTAAGTATATATCTAACAAAATATGTACAGGACTTGTGTGCTAAAAACTAACAATGTGGTGAAAGAAATAAAGGATCTGAGTAAATGGTGGATATACTGTTGGTGCATGACACAGGTCATCAATTCTCTTCAAGTTGATAACCAAGTTTAACACCATTCCTATCAAATATCATAAGAATTCTTGTCACTGTAGATTTTAATCCAAAATTTATATGGAGGGGGAACTTATTAACCAAAAATACTTTTGAAAAAAGAATAAGGATGCCCACTCTCATCACTGTTGTTCAACATAGTACTAGAAGTCTAGCAACAGCAATCAGACAGCAAAAAGAAATAAAAGGTATTCAAATTGGCAAAGAAGTCAAGCTCTCTCTCTTCACAGATGACATGATACTTTATATGGAAAATCCAAAAGACTCCACCCCCAAACTACTAGAGCTCATACAGCAGTTCAGCAATGTGGCAGGATACAAAATCAATGCACAGAAATCTGTTGCTTTCTTATATACTAACAATGAAAATTTAGAAAGGGAAATTAGAGAATCAATTCCATTTACCATAGCACCAAAAAACCATAAGATACCTTGGAATAAACCTAACTAAAGAGGTAAGGATCTGTATTTGAGGAACTACAGAACACTCATGAAAGAAATTGAAGAAGACACAAAAAGATGGAAAAGCTTTCCATGCACATGGATCAGAAGAATAAAATTGTTAAAATGTCTATTCTGCCCAGAGCAATCTATACTTTCAGTGCCACCCCAACCAAAATTCCACCACCATTTTTCAAAGTATGGAAAGCAAAGTATGGAACAAACAATCCTGGTATTTGTATGGAACTAGAAAAGACCCCAAATCACTAAAGAAATGTTGAAAAAGAATAAAGCTGGGGGCATCATGTTGTCTAATTTCAGGCTTATTACAAAGCTGTGACCACCAAGACAGCATGGTACTAGCACAAAAACAAAAACATAGACCAGTGGAACAGAATAGAGAGTGCAGATATGGGCTCTCAACTCTGTGGTCAAATAATCTTTCACAAAGCGGGAAAAATTTCCAGTGGAAAAAGAGTGTCTTCAATAAATGGTGCTGGGAAAATTGGACAGCTATGTATAGAAGAATAAAACTTAACCATTCTATTACACCATACACAAAGATAAACTCAAAATGGATGAAAGACCTCAATGTGAGGCAGGAATCTATCAAAATCTTAGAGAACATAGGCAGTAACATCTTAGACATTGACCACAGCAGCTTCTTTCAAGACATGGCTCCAAAGGCAAAGGAAACAAAAGCAAAAATGAACTTTTGGGATTTCATCAAAATAAAAAGCTTCTGCACAGCAAAGGAAATAGCAAAACAAAAAGGCAACACATGGAATGGGAGAAGATATTCAAAAATGACACTACACAAAGTGCTGATATTCAAGATCTATAAAGAACTCCTCAAACTCAACACCTCCCAAAAAGATGATCACATAAAAAATGGGCAGAAGACGTAAACAGGCAGTTCTACAAAGAAGAAACACAAATGGCTAACAGACACATGAAAAATGTTCATCATCTTTAGCCAGCTGAGAAATTCAAAATAAAACTACATTGAGATACCACCTTATACCAGTTAGAATGGCCAAAATTAATAGGACAGGAAACAAGTGTTGGAGAGGATGTGGAGAAAGGGGAACCCTGTCACTGTTGGTGGGAATGCAAGTTGGAGAAGCCACTTTGGAAAACAATGTGGAGATTCTTTAAAAAATTAAAAATAGAGCTATCCTATGACTCTGAAGTTGCATTACTGGGTATTTACCCCAAAGATACAGATGTAGTGAAAAGAAAGGCCATATGGACCCTGATGTTCATAGCAGCAATGGCCACAATCGCCAAACTGTGGAAAGAGCCAAGGTGCCCTTCAATAGATGAATGGATAAAAAAGATACGATCCATATATACAATGGAATATTATGCCTCCATCAGAAAGGACGAATACCCAACTTCTGTATCAACATGGATGGGACTGGAGGAGATTATGCTGAGTGAAATAGCCAAGCAGAGAAAGTCAATTATATGGTTTCACTTACTTTTGGAGCATAAGGATTAACATGGAGGACATTAGGAGAAGGAAAGGAAAAGGAATAGGGGTAAATCAGAGGGGAAGATGAAGCATGAGAGACTGTGGACTCTAAAAAACCAATTGAGGGGTTTGGAAGGGAGGGGAGTGTGGGGATGGGTGAGCCTGGTGGTGAGTATTAAGGAGGGCATGTATTGCATAGAGCACTGGGTATGGTGCATAAACAATGAATCTTGGAACACTGAAAAAAAATAAAATAAAAAATGAAAGAACAAGGTGGGAGGAATCATTCTACCTAATTTCAAGACTTATTATATAGTTACAATAATCAAACCTGTGACATTGACAAATGGATAGACAACACAGATCAATGTAACAAAATAAACACAATAATAAACTCGTATGGAGATCCAAATGATTTTTGATACAATTTCAAAGCAATTCAATCAAGAAAGGATAGACGTTTCAACAAGTGGCACTGGAACAACAGGACATCCCTATCCAAAAGAAATTAAAAATAAAACATCATCTTAAGTTTCACAACTTATGCAAAAATGAACTAAAAATAGATCATGTACAACTATAACATTTGTACAACTATAAGATGTAAAATTATAAAATTTTCAGAGCAATACCCAAGTCTTTAGGATCTGGGTTAGGCTAATAGTTCTTAGATTTGACACCAAAAGGAAGAGCCACAGAAGTAGAATTTGATAAATTAGACCACCAAAATTAAAAACTTTGTTTTGTGAAAGACCTTAAGAGGATAAAAAAGCTGGGAGAAAACAATTGCAAACCAAATTTCTTACAGAGGACTGATGTCTAGACTCTATACAGAATCTTTTAAAAGCAACCATAAAAAAACCTAAATCTGATTAGAAAATGAGGGAAGACGCGAATGGACATTTCATCAAAGATGACATACAGATGACAGATACAGGAAACATTGTTCAATATCATTAGCCATTTTCATTAAGGAAATGGAAATCAAAACCTCAATTGGATATCGCTATACACATCTTAAAAGGGTTAGAATAAAAAACTATGAAAACACCAAATAGTGATGAAAATGCAGAGAAACTAGATCGCTTAAACATTTCTGATATGCAAAGTAAAATACTATAGCCACTCTGGAAAAATTTGTCAGTTTTTTAAAAACCCAAAAATGCTACTCCTGTATGAATTGGAAATTGCACTCCAGGGCATTTATTAGAAGCAAAAACAAAACAAAACAAAGCTCTTTTCTCACAAAAAACCTGTACATTATATTTTTATTGTGGTTAAATATACACAGCATAAAATTTACCATCCTAGTGACTCCTGGCTGTCTGAGTCAAAGCTTGTGACTCTTGACCTCAGGGTCATGAGTTCGAGTTACACGTGGGGTGTATTACCTACTTACTTACATATATACATAAATAAAAAATAGACTTTAAAAATGGCCATCTTAAACATTTTTAAGGGTACACTTCCATAGTTAGTACATTCAAATTGTATTAACCTCTTATCAGACATATCACCATTGTCCAGCTCCAGAACATTTTTCATATTCTCAAACTGAAACTTCATATCCATTAAACAATTCCCTGTTTCTCCCTACCCCCAGCCTCTGGAGCCACAATCCTTTCTTCTGTTTCTATGGACTTGACTGCTCTAGGTACCTCATACAAATGAAGTCATACATTTTTTGACCTTTAATGTAACTTTTCAAAAAAATTCAAGTGTAATAATATATGATGTTATATTAGTTTTGAGTGTACAATATAGTGATTCAGTAATTCTATATTCAGTGCTCATTTTGGTTAGTGTACTCTTAACTCCTTCACTATTTCACCCATTCCCCACCTACCTACCCTCTGGAAACCATCATTTTTCTATAGTTCAGAGTCTGTTTTTTTTGCTTGTCTCTCTTTTCCTTTTTTCATTCATGCTAAGTGAAAGAAGCCTTTTAAGAAAGGCAAATCATGTCCTTAAGGTTCATCCATGTTGTGGAATTTGTCAGAATTTCTTTTTAAGGATAAAGAATAATCTATTATATGACCATTTGATTTACATATATTATGAAATCACTATCAGTTTAGCTAACTATTTTAAAAAATTTTATGTATTTATTTCACACAGAGAGAGATCACAAATAGGCAAAGAGACAGGCAGAGAAAGAAGGGGAAGCAGGCTCCCTGCTGAGCAGAAAGCCTGATGTGGGACTTGATCTCAGGACCCTGAGATCATGAGCTGAGCTGGAGGCAAAGGCGTAACCATCTGAGCCACCCAGGTGCCCAAGTTTAGCTAATGTTTATCATCTCATGTAGATATGAAGAGAGAGAAAAAGGAAAAAATCTGATTTTTTTCTTTGTGATAACTCTTAGGGTGGATACTTAACAACTCTCAAATATACCATACATCAGTATTAACTATAGCCATCATGTACATTATATATTTCATACTTACTTATTTTATAATTGGAAGTTTGTGCCTTTTAACCACTTTCATCCAATTTTCTCTCCCCTAATACCTGCCTCTGATAACTACACATCTGATTTTTTTTTATGACTGGTTTCCTTTGCTGTTTTTAGATTTCACATATAAGTGAGATAATACAGTATTTATCTTTGACCCATTTCACTTATCATAATGCCCTCAGTATATCTCCATGTTGTCCCAAATGGCAAGATTACTTTCTTTATTAAAAAAAGAAAGAATATAATACTCCATTTAGAAAATTCATATGTACATTTATACACTACAAGTTCCTTATCAGTTCATCTATTAGATTTTTCCCATATCTTGTATATTGTAAATAATGCGTCTATGAACGTGGAGGTGCAGTTACCTCCTTGGCACAGTGCTTTTGTTTCCCCCCAGATGATTCTCAGAAGTAGAATTGTTGGATCAGGCGGTAGCTCTAATTTTATTTTTTTGAGGAACTTCCATACTGTTTTCCATAGAGTCAGTAACAGGTTACAGTCCTACCAACAGTGCTTGGGCTTCTCTTTTCCCCATATCCTCACCAGCATTCGTTAAGTCTTTTTGATGACCATCCTAATGCACATGAGATGACACCTCATTGTGGTTCTTATTTGTATTTCCCTAGTGTTTAGTAATGTCAGGAGCTTTTTTCATGTAATTCTTGACTACTTTTATATATTTGGAAAAATGTCTATTCAGGTACTTTGGACATTTTAATTGGATTATTTAGTTTGTTTTCTACTGAATGAATTATTTACAATTTTTATATTAACCTCTTATCAGACATACAGTTCACAAATATTTTTCCCATTCCATAAATTATCATTTCATTTTATTGAACATTTCTTTTGCTGTGTAGAAGGTTTTTAGTTTGATGTGGTCCCACTTGTTTTTGTTTCTGTTCTTCGTGATTTTGGTGTCATATCCAAAAATTCATTGCCAAGACCTATGTCAAGGAAGTTTTTTTCTATGTTTTCTTACAGTATTTTCTTGGTTTCTGGTCTTAACATTTAAGTCATTACTTCATTTAAAGTTACTATTTGTGAGTGGTGTAAGATAGATGTCTAGTTTCATTTGTTTAAATATGAATATCCAATTTTCCCTGAACAATTTATTGAAGAGGCTGTCTTTTCTGTATCAAACATTCTTGGCTCCCTTGCCAAATATTAGTTGACTGCATCCGCATGGGTTTATTGGGTTTATTTCTTGGCTTTTGTTTTTGTTCTATGGGTCTCTGTGTCTTTTTTTTTTTTCTGGTACCGCCCTGTTTCTACAGCATAATTTGAAATCAAGAGGTATGATACCTCCTACTTTGTTCTCCCTTTTCAGAATTGCTTTGGTATAGGGGTCTTTTGTAGTTCCACATGGATTTTAGGTTTTTTTTTCTATTTCTATAAAAAATGCCATTGGAATCTTGAGTGAGATTGTTTTGAATTTATTGATGGCTTTGGATGGTATGGATATTTTAAAAATATTCTTGTGACCCATAAACATGGAGTACCTTTATATTTCTTTGTGTTGTCTTCAAAATTTTTTATCAATATCTTGTAGTTTTCAGTGTAGAGCTCTTTCACTTCCTTTGTTACATTTATTCCTGTTTTTCTTTTGATGCAAATCATTTTCTTTAAATTTTTTTCAGATAATTCTTCGTTAGCATATAAAAATGCCACTGTGTTTTGTGTTAACTTTATATCTTGCAGTTTTATAAAATTTGTTGATTAAATCTATTTTTTTCCTGACGGATTTTTTCTCTTTTATTTTTTAAATTAATTTATTTTTAAAATAACATATAATGCATTATTTGTTTCAGGGGTACAGGTCTTACACAATTCACAGTACCAACCTTAGCACATACCCTCCCCAGTGTCCATCACACAGCCATCTCATCCTTCTCACTCCCCTCTCCTCCAGCAAGTTTGTTTCCTGAGTAAGAGTCTCTTATGGTTTGTCTCCCTCCCCAGTCCCTCTTGTTTCATTTGTCCCCTCACTCCCCCTATGATCCTCGTCTTGTTTCTCAAGTTCCTCATATTAGTGAGATCATATGATAATCATCTTTCTCTTACTGACTTATTTTGCTTAGCATAATATCCTCTAGTTCCATCCATATTATTGCAAAGGGCAAGATTTGGGGTTTTTTGATGACTGCATAATATTCCATTGTATATATATATACCACATCTTCTTTCTCCACTCATCTGTTGATGGACATCTAGGCTCTTTCCAGATTTTGGCTATTGTGGACATTGCTGCTATAAACATTCAGATGCATGTGCCCCTTTGGATCACTACATTTATATATTTAGGGTAAATACCCAGTAATGCATTTGCGGGGTCATAGGGTAACTCTATTTTCAACTTTTTGAGGAACCTCCATACTGTTTTCCAGAGTGGCTGCACCAGTTAGCACTCCCACCAACAGTGTAGGAGAGCCCTGTTTTCTTTGCATCCTCACTAACACCTGTTGTTTCCTGACTGGTTAATTTTAGCCATTCTGACTGGTGTGAGATTTGTATTTCCCTGATGCTGAGGGATGTTGAGCACTTTTTCATGTGTTTGTTGGACATTTGGATGTCTTCTTTGCAGAAATGTCTGTTCATGTCTTCTGCCCATTTCTTGATTGGATTATCTGTTCTTTGGGTGTTGAGTTTGATAAGTTCTTTATAGATTTTGGATACTAGCTCTTTATCTGATATGCCATTTGCAAATATCTTCTCCCATTCTGTTAGTTGTCTTTTGGTTTTTTTGACTGTTTCCTTTACTGTACAAAAGCTTTTTACCTTGATAAGTCCCAATAGTTCATTTTTACACTTGTTTCCCTTGCCTTAGGCAATGTGTCTAGAGGGAAAGTGCTGTGGCTGAGGTTGAAGAGGTTACTGCTGGTGTTCTCCTCAAGGATTTTCTTGTTTCACATTAAGGTCTTTCATCCATTTTGAGTCTATTTTTGTATATGGTGTAAGGAAAGGGTCCGGTTCCATTCTTTTGCATGTGGCTGTCTAATAGTTTTGGTGGTTATTTCTTTTGCTGGGCAGAAGCTCTATTTTGATGGGTCTCAATGGTTTATTTTTGTTTTTATTTTTCTTGTTTCAGGAGACATATCTAGAAAAATATTTCTCTGACATTAACCATAGCCACTACTACCCGGGCTCTCTTCTGATGCTTATGGTTTCAAGTCTCACATTTAGGTCTTTAATACATTTTGAATTTTTTTGTGTGTGTATGGTATAAGAAAGCAGTCCAGTTTCAATATTTTACAGGGGGCTCCAGTTTTCCCAGCACCATTTGTTTAAAAGACTGTCTTTTTCACATTGTATATTTTTGCCTTCTTTGTCATAAATTAATTGACCATGTATGTGGATTTATTTCTAGGCTTTCTGTTCTGTTCCATTCATCTATGTGTCTGTTTTTATGCCAGTACCATACTGTTCTGATTACTATAGCTTTGTAGTCTATCTTGAAATCTGGGAATGGAGTACTTCCAGCATTGCTCTTTAAGATTACTTTGGCATTCAGGGTCTTTTGTGGTCCTATACAAATTTTAGTATTATTTGTTCTAGTTCTGTGAAAATGTTGTCAATGTTTCATTAGTATTGCATTGGATCAGTAGATTACTTTTGGTAGTATAGACATTTTTAACAATATGTGTTCTTCTAATCCATGAGCATGGAATGTCTTTCTATTCATTTGTGTTATCTTCAATTTCTTTCATCAGTATTTTATAGTTCTTAGCAGTATAGGTCCTTCACGTCTTTAGTTAAATTTATTTCTAGGTATCTTATTTTTGGTACAATTGTAAATGAGATTGTTTTCTTAATTTCTCTTTCTGTTGTCCATTATTAGTGTATAAAAAAGCAACAAATTTCTACACATTAATTTTGTATCCTGCAGCCTTACTGAATTTGTTTATCAGTTCATTTATCAGTTAGAAGTTTTTGAGTGGAGTCTTTAGAGTTTCCTATATATAATATAATGTAATCTGCAAAAAGTGAATGTTTTACTTCTTCTTACCAATTTGGATACCTTTGAATTTGTTTGTTTGTTTTCTTCTTGCTATGGCTATGACTCCTAGTACTATGTTGAAAAAAGTGGTGAGAGTATACATCCTTGTCCTGACCTTAAGGGAAAATTTCTCACTTGTTCACCATTGAGTATGATGTTAGCTGCAGGCTTTTCATATAAAGCTTTTATTATGTTGGGGTACATTTCCTTTAAATTCACTTTGTTGAAAGCTGTCATCATGAATGGATTTGTATATTGTTCAATGCTTTTTCTGCCTCTTTTAGGATGATTATATGATATTTATCCTTCCTCTTTTTTGTTTCGTTTTGTTTTGTTTTTTTCCCCACTCTTTATTACGCTCAGTTAGCCACTGTATAGTACATCATTAGTTTTTCATGTAGTGTTCAATGGTTCATTAGTTGCCTGTAACACCCAGTGCTCATCACAAAATGTGCCCTCCCTAATGCCCATCACCCTGTGACCCCATCCCCCCACCCCCATAAAACCTTCAGTTTGTTTCTGAGTCCATAATCTCTCATGGTTCATCTCCCTCTCCAATTTCTCCCCCTTCAGTTTTCCATCCCTTCCCCTATGGTTCTCTGCACTATTCCTTATATTCCACATGAGTGAAACCACATGATAATTGTGTTTCTCAGCTTGACTTATTTGACTACGCATAATCCCCTCCAGCCCCACCCATGTTAATGCAAATGGTAGGTATTCATTCCTTCCAATAGCTGAGTAATATTCCATTGTATATACGAACCACATCTTTTTTTATCCATTCATCTGTTGAAAGGCCTCTCAGCTCCTTCCACAGCTTGGCTATTGTGGACGTTGCTGCTATGAACACTGGAGCACACGTGCCCTTCTTTAAACTACACCTGTATCTTTGGGGTAAATACCTAGTAGTGCAATTGCTGGCTCACAGAGTAGTTCTCTTTTTAAATCTTGAGGAACCTTTCCAGAGTGGCTGTACTAGCTTGCATTCCCACCCCAACAGTGTAAGAGGGTTCCCCTTTCTCCACATCCTTGCCAACAATTGTTTCCTATGTTGTTAATTTTTTCCTTCTTAACTGCTGTGATATCTCATTGTGGTTTTGATTTGTATCCTGCCACATTGCTGAAAGGACAGCCTGACAGCCTTTGCAGTATCCCAGAGGTTATGGACTGATGGGTTTTCATTCTCATTGGTTTCCATGAATTGTTTAAGTTCTTCCTTAATTTCTTAGTTGACCCAGTCATTCTTTAGTAGGATGCTCTTTAACTTCCACATGTTTGAATTCCTACCAAATTTTTTCTTGTGATTGAGTTCCAGTTTCAAGGCATTGTGTTCTGATAACATGCAAGGAATATTCTCAGTCTTTTGGTATAGGTTGAGACCTGATTTGTGACCAAGTATGTGATCTATTATACCAGAGAAAGTTCCATGTGCATCAGAGAAGAATGAGTATTCTATCGTTTTAGGGTGGGATGTTCAGTATATATCTACTAAGTCCATCTGGTCTGTGTGTCATTCAAAGTTCTTGTTTGTTGATCTTCTGCTTAGATGACCTGTCCATTGCTGAGAGTGGAGTGTCAAGGTCTCCTGTTATGTATTGTTATCAATATGATTCTTTATTTTGACTAACAGCTGGCTTATGTAGCTGGCTGTTCCCATGTTGAGGGCATACTTATTTTCATGTGAGATAGACCCTGTAAGTATGATATAGTGTTCCTTTATATCTTTTAGTACAGTCTTTGGTTTAAAAATCCAATTTGTCTGACATGAGAATTGCTACTACAGTTTTCTTTTGAGGTCCATTTGCATGATAAATGGTTCTCCATCCCCTTGCTTTCAATCTCGAGGTGTCTTTAGGTTCAAAATGAGTCTCTTGTAGGCAGCATATGAATGGGTCCTGTCTTTTTATCCAATCTGAAACCCTATGCCATTTCATAGGAGCATTTAGGCTATTCACTTTGAGAGTAACTATTGAAAAGATGAATTTAGTGCCATCACATTGCCCATGAAGTCCCTGTTTCTGTAGATTTTTTCTTTCAGGTCTGTTACTTTCTACTCTTGGGGTCTTTTTCTTTCTTTCTTTTTAAAAAATACTTTATGTATTTGACTGAGAGAAACACAGCTAGAGGAACACAACCAGGGTGAGTGTAAGAGGGAGAAGCAGGCCTCCCGCTGAGCAGGGAGCCCAACGTGAGGCTCGATCCCAGGACTCCAGGATCATGACCTGAGCCAAAGGTAGATGCTTAATGACTGAGCCACCCAGGCATCCCAGTTTCTTTTTTCTTTTATAGAAACCCCCCTTTATTATTTCTTACAGGGCTGGCTTGGTGGTCACATGTTCTTTTACTTTCTGCCTATCCTGGAAGCACTTTGTCTCTCCATCCATTCTGAATGACAGCCTTGCTCGATAAAGTATTCTTGGTTGCATGTTCTTCTCATTTAGTACCCTGATTTTGTCTTGCCAGCCCTTTCTGGTTTGCCAGGTCTGTGCTGACAGGTGTGATGTTATTCCAATGTTCCTGCCTCCATGGGTAAGAAATTTCTTCCCTCTAGGTGCCCTCAGGATAGCTACCTTGGCTCTAAGATTACCAAGTTTTACTACTACGTACTGTGGCAATGGTCTATTTTTATTGATCTTGAGAGGGGTCCTCTCTGCCACTTAGACATGGATGCTTGTCTCGTTCTCCAGATTAGAGAAGTTCTCAGTTATAATATGCTCAAGTCCTTTCTTTCTCTCCACCACCTCAGGGATCCCAGTAATTCTGACTTTGGAATGTTTCATGGCATCATTGATCTCTCTAGGTCTGATCTCATGGGCTTGTAGTTGTTTATCCCTATCCTTCTTGACTTCCTTCCTGTCTATCAGTTTATCTTCTAGATCACTAATTCGTTTTTCTTTCTTATTTACCCTGGCATTCAGAATGTCCAGGTTAGATGGTATCTCCTTCAGAGAATTTATAAGTTCAGCCATACTAGCTTTGAATTCTGCCCTAAGAGATTCTATACAGTCAGTAATATTTTTCTCAAACCTTAACAACATCTTTATGAATGTTACTCTGAAATCTTTTTCTGACATCTTCCTTATATCCATATCCATTAGGTCTGTGGCAGAGGCCATTGTCTCTGGTTCTTTTCTTTGTCGGGAGTTCCTCCTGCTAGTCATTCTGTTGAGGGATGGTTGAGTGAATGAACAGAGTCCAAAATATCAACCACAACCCAGGCAAGATGCACCTAGGAAAACCCAGAGCGATCGGAAGCCACTAATCACACGCTGATCTCCTAGGTGTTCAGGATGGTTTGGTAGATATCCAGCTCAATTCAAGGAAGCCGTCCAAACATGGCTTCCTACTCCTCCACCATCTTGCCTCTGTCTTCCCTATCCTTCCTCTTGTTAATGTGATTATTTTGATTGATTCACAAATATTGAACCACACTTGCGTCCCTGGCATAAATCTTACTTGATCTTGGTGGGTGAATTTTTAAATGTGTTGAATTCAGTTTGCTAATGTTTTGTTGATGATTTTTGTATCTATATTCATTAGAGATGTTGGCCTATAGTTTTTTCTTTTATGTCTTTGAGTGGTTTTGGTATCAGGGTAATGTTGGCCTCCTAGAATACATTTGGAGGTTTTCCTTTCTTTTCTATTTTTTGGGGGATAGTTTGAGAAGGACAGGTATTCTCCATTAAATATTTGAATTCAGTTTTGAAGCCATTTGGTCCTTGACTTTTGTTTGTTGAGAGTTTCTGATTACTGATTTAATTTGACAGCTAGTAATTAGTCTGTTTGATATATATTCTTGATTCAATTTAGATTATATCTTTCTAGGAATTTATCCATTTCTTTTAGGTTTTCCAATTTATTTGCATATATATTTTACCTGTGAATTTGTTCTTTGTATAATTTTTTTATGGTTGCAGCCATTATTGCTTTAAATTGTCTTTCTTCTTTTCTATTTCTCTTCTCTTGGAATTCCCATAATGCTGACATTATTCTTTTGATTGTATCTCATAAGGCCCTGAGGGCTTTCTTCAGTCTTTGTCAGTTTGTAGTTGTTGTTTCTGATACTCTGACTTGATAATTTCAAATGTCATATATTCTAGGTCACTGTTTTTTTCTGCCTGGTCAAGTCTGCTTTTGAAGTTCCGTATTGAATTCCTTTTTTTTGTTTTGTTTTGTTTTATGTTAGTCACCATGCAATACCTAATTAGTTTTTGATGTAGTATCTCCATTGAACTCTTCAGTTAAGTTGTATTTGTCATCTCTATGATCTCTCTCTCCATATTTATTTTCTATTTCTTTGTTAAACTTCTCATTTTGTTTAGTTTTCCTTATTTTGTTTAGTTGTTTGTGTGTTCTTACAGTTTCCTTAACTTTAAGAGGATTATTCAGAATTCTTTGTCAGATAGTTCGTATACCTCCATTTCCTTAGAGTCAGTTATTGGAGCTTTATTAGTTCCCTTTGGTGTTGTCATGTTTACCTGATCTTTTGTGATTTTTTTTAAAAAAAATTCTTGGTAAAAATTTCTTATCCTTTTCCAGACTTTATTGGTTCACTTTGGCAGAGACTATTCTTCACCAGCCAGCTCACTTTGGGTTTTTGGATGTGTCTGGTGGTAATATCCTTGGACAAGTGGGACTTCCTATCATTTTTGGGAGGTGAGGCCACTGCCTAAGATTTCAGGTTAGGGGTTGGTGCTCCTTGCTGAGAAGAGTTGGATAGGACTGATGGGCTCCATGGTTACTTCAGTTCTCTAGTTAGGCTTCCTATATTGCATACTATACTTATCTGGGGATATGAATTATTTTTCCTAACCTGATATAGTCCCCAGTACCTGTATGGCTCATTGTTTAGGGACCAGAATCAGACAAACTTATGCACTAAATTCTTTCACCAGAAAATGTCACTGATTTTGCTTTGCAGATGGAAATAGCCATAGGATGTACACTTTAAGTGGCACTGAAAACAGAATTGGATGGGCTACATAGTTTCCTGTGTGTTCTGATTAAGTTCCTTGACCTGGCCTGGCTGATAGCTCTATTAAGCTATATTCAGGGCTACAAATTAGTTTTCTTGCCCATGGAGAGTGGGAGAACTGCTTTCAAGGTTGGCAATGTTTTTGTTTGTGGTCTTGAGCCAAGTCAACCTATACCCCAAGTTCCCTGGCTGAATGGATGTACTGGCTTTGTTTTGTGAATACTCAACTCTTCCTGCTGTACGTTGGGCCATGCAGCTTTTTGGGTGGTTCAGTCAGTCTTTCAGATCAGGTAAGACTGGTAGCTACACTCAATTTTGGGTGGGACTATGAATTAATCCCTCTGCCTGGGAAGGGGCAGAGCAGTCTCCAGAGACCACAAGTCTCTTCAGTTGAGGACTCAAACCAAGAAGATATGCACTCCACTGAGTTCCCTGATCAGGTTGCACCACTGACTTGATTCTGCATATCTACTGATTCTGCAGACTACTCCTTGGATGCTGTAGGTAGGAACTCATCTGTCAAGATCTGAGTACTTGTTGCAAGTTCCCCTCCCCTTCTCCACCACAATTAGGTTTCCAGGGGCCAGCCCCACAGATTCTCCTATAGTCCTCATGGAGTGAGATTGGAGTTGGGGCTGCCTGGAAGTTACCCTCATTTTAGGGGAGCTAGATGTTCAAACTGGGCTTTCTTTTCCTACAGGTGGAGCTATAGGCTTAGGGGAAACCTCTCATTGTGATGCTGCCCTTGTCTAGGGGAGAAGCAATTTAGTCAACAAGTAACTGATCCCTGTTACTCCTCTAATGTGGTCAGGCTTTTTTTTTTTTTTTTAAGATTTTATTTATTTATTTGGCACACACAGCAACAGAGGGAGAGGAAGAAGTAGACTCCCCGCTGAGCAGGGAGCCTGACGTGGGGCTCCATCCCAAGACTCTGGGATCATGACCTGAGCTGAAGTCAGAAGCATAACTGACTGAGCCACACAGGTGTCCCTAGTGTGGTCTGTCTTGATCTCTGTGGTGCAGAGTAGTGCTTCAGCATACCACATTCTAGGATTTTCTCAGTGGTATCTTGTACATGAATAATTGTTAAGCTGTTTTTCTTGTAAGGTGGATATAAATCAGGAATGGCTTATGGTGTCTTGTTTGTGATATCATTTCTACCATATTATTTAATCCATTCATCCATCCATGGAACTTGGGTCACTTCCACCTTTTGGCTATTTAGAATAATGCTGCTATGAACACAGGCATATAGCTATCAGTTTGGGTCCTGCTTTCAATTCTTTTGATTATATACCTAGAAGTGGAATTGCTGGGTTATATGGTAATTCTGTTTTTTTATTTTTTGAGGATACATCATGCTATTTCTCATAGCAGTGGCCTATTTCACATTTCCATTAGCAGTGTGCAAGTATTCCAGTTTTTCTATGTCTTTGCCAACACTTGTTATTTTCTTTCTTTTTTGTGATCATCTTAGTGGGTGTGAACTTGTATCTTGTAGCTTTGATTTGCATTTTCCTAATGAGTAATGATTTTGAGCACCTTTTCATATGCTTATTACTCATTTGTATATCTTGCTTGGAGAAATGTCTGTTCAAGTCCTTTGCACATTTTTAAATTGAGTTGTTTTTCTTTTGTTGAATTGAAATGTTTCTTTTATATTCTGTAGATGAATCATTTTCAGATATATGATTTGCAAATATTTTCTTCCATAGATTACCTCTTCACTTTGTTGATTTTGTCCTTTGATGCATACAGGTTTAAATTTTGATATAATCCAATTTCTATATATTTTTTGTTGTTGTTCCCTGTGCTTTTAAGGTCATAGCCAAGAAATCATTGCAAATTCCAATGTCAGGAAATTTTCTCTGTTTTCATCTAGAATTTCCTTGTTATACCCTTGTTATATCTCTAATACTTAAGCCTTTTGACACATTTTGAGTTAATCTTTTATATGGTATAAGATAAAAGTCCAATTCCATTTTCATGCATATGGATATCCAGTTTTTCCAGCATTATTTTTTGAAAAGACTGCCTTTTGCCCACTGCATTTGACCATATATGCAAGAATTTATTTTTTGTGCTGTCTGTTCTGTTTTTTGTTTGTTTAATTTCTGCTTGTTTTTAGGCTAGTTTTGATTACTATAGTTTTATTTATCTATCTATCTATCTATTTATTTATTTATTTAAAGATTGTATTTATTTGACAGAAACACAGCCAGAGAAGGAACACAAGCAGGAGGAGTGAGAGGGAGAAGCAGGCTTCCTGGCGAGCAGGGAGCCCGATGTGGGACTCGATCCCTGGTCTCTGGGATCATGACCTGAGCCGAAGGCAGTCGCTTAACCAACTGAGCCTTTTTAAGACTAGTTTTGATTACTATAGTTTTATAGTTACTTTTGAAGTCAGGAAGTATGAGATATCTAAGTTGGTTCTTTTTCAAGGTTGTTTTGGCTATTCACAGTTCTTTGAGATGCCATATAAATTTTAGGGTGAGTTTTTCTTTTTTTCCCAAAAAACATTGTTGAAATTTTGATAGGAATTAACACTGACGCTACAGATCACATTGGGTAATATTGACATCTTAATAATATTAAGTCTTAAAATCCACAAAAAAAGGATATCTTCCATTTGTGTTCTAAATTTCTTTCAGCAGTGTATATGAATTTTATAGTAGCTTTGTTCATAATAGTAAAAAACTAGAAATCACTCACACATGCTTCAAAAGGTTAATGGTTGAAAAAACTGTGGTACATTCACACTGTGAAATATTATTCAGCAATAAGAAGGAACAAGCTATTGATATCCTCAACAGCCCAGGTGAATCTCCAGAGAACTGTGGTAGGGAAAGTCAGTCCTGAAATATTACATAGTGTATGATTCTATTTACATAACCTTCTTGAAATGATAAAGTTACAGAAATTAATATCATATTAGTAATTTCCAGGGATTATTGAGTGGATGAGAGTGAGAGGGAAGTAGTGTGTTTACCAAAGGTCAACTTGAGAGGTCCTTGTGGTGCCGGAAATGCTCTGTATCTTGACCATATCCATCTCAGTCTCTGATTGTGATATGGTAACAAAGTTTTGTATGGGTATCTGCATCATTTCTTACAACTGCATGTGAACCTCTAGTTATTTAAAAATAAAAATTACAATTTAAAACAAAGAAATGGCACGGAAATATGCAACATCTTTTAGAAGGATTTCCATGAAATATTGTTAACAATAAGAGGAAATTTACCACTATTTGGGAAATGGCTGGTTATAATGATTCGCTTCTCAGGGTCTCTGGAGAAGGAAGAATTTTTTCCTTTTTTTGCTTTGTTTTAATGATGCTTAGAATAAAAGTATCTTGCAGCAGTCACAGCTCTGGATGGCTTAGGAACACTGTTGCTATTAGAAACTAATTGTCACCAAAGATACTATGGAGAATATGTCTAGTAGAGACTATGACATCCTTATCTAAGTCAGATGACTGTCAGTCCTAGCCTGGCAGCGTTACCCAGATGGCCCTGAGCGGGTGAGAAGATTGGCACCTTTCTTGTACTCACAGGAAAGTCTGCACTTGTATGACCCTGAGAGTGAGTTCCTCCTTAATTGTCGAGCCCCAGGCACCTCACCCACCCTATCCTAGCCCTGGCCCTGATCCCAGTCTTTAAAAAAAAAAAAAAAAGCTAGCTGAGGGGCGCCTGGGTGGCTCAGTGGGTTAAGCATCTGCCTCCCTCTCAGGTCATGATCTCAGGGTCCTGGGATCAAGCCGTGCATCAGGCTTCCTACTCAGTGAGGAGCCAGCCTGCTTTTCCCTCTGCCCTTGCCCCACTGATGTTCTCTCTCTCTCTCTCTCTCTCTCTCTCTCTCTCTCTCTCTCTCCTCTCTCTCAAATAAATAAATAAAATCTTGGGGCGCCTGGCTGGCTCAGTCATTAAAGGGCTGCCTTCGGCTCAGGTCATGATCCTTCTGGGATGGAGCTTCGAATCCAATTTCCTGCTCAGCAGGAAGCCTGCTTCTCCCTCTCCCACTCCACCTGCTTGTGTTCCTGCTTTTGCTGTCTCTCTGTCAAATACATAAATAAAACCTTTAACTAACTAACTAAATTAATTAATTTAAAAAATCTTTTTTAAAAAAACCCTAGATGATCCAAACAAACTAGTTTCTCAGCTATAAACTGGATAAGTGAGTCAAGATTATCTCTAGGGCTTTGATTTCAAGATTAATAATAATAGCTACTGGGCATAGACTTCTCCTTTAGGATTAGGCATTTTATTTGTTAAATGATTTTATCTTCACCACAACCTTTAAGGAGCATCTTATTATAATTTTCATGTTACAAATAAGAAAATGTGTGTCAGAAAGGCAAAGGAAATTTCCTGAGAACACATAGTGAGAGGGATAAGAAAGCTGGGAAGAAGGGGACCAGTCATCCCAGTTTTCCAAAGACTGAAGGGTTTCTCCAGATGTGGGACTTCCTGTGCTAAAACTGGGAATGTCCCAAGTAAAGTCAGATGAGTTGATTAACGTCACTGGGAGGGCAGTCCTGAATGAACTCCTGTGTTCTGGAGTGTTCATTCGCTCAGCTGTACTGCATCACCTCTCAGTTTCTTAGAGACCGCCTGAGAATTGTCACAAGCAAGACAAATTGTGTTTTTTCAAGGAGAAGTGGGAATAAAGATGCTACCTGGAAGAACAGGAGAAAGTCGTAGGCAAGGAAACCTATATTTATATTTTATGTTCATTTTCAAAAATAATTGGTATAGAAAGACTGGCATACAAGCAATTAAACTTGAAATACATTAAAATGAGAAAATAAGGGAGATGAGCATGGAATTTATATATTTTTTAAATGTCATATAGAAATTTGAATAAATAATGTATGCTCCTTAGAAACAAATGTTAATAAAATAAATCTAGGAGGAATAGCTTGCAGTAGGATTTGAGATCAGCAGAGGCAGCACATTAATCCAAAGATTGGCAGAGTTAATGGCCCTGCACGAAAGAGTGCTTTGCTTTCTCAGAACTGTGGTTTGCACAGATTTAACCTCCCTTCTCTCCGTAACCCTGCCTTCTGAATAAGTGTTCCTTTGCTGAAAAAGTGTGATGCAATCCTTGGGGAGCAGAGTAGCAAATCAGGCAAAACACAGAACTGGCAACAGCTTGGAGGATGCCCAACCCAGTGACCGCTGGAGCAGAGTTGGGTAGCAGATGTTGTGTTACCATGGCAACCAGTGGGCGGCTCCAAATGGAGAAGGGACTCAATTTCCAAGGACTGAGACCTGAGGGAGTCTTTGACCCTGCCTTTTTCCAGAGCTCTGAAGCTTTGGAAATGGGGTGGGGGGGCACAAAGGAAGACATAAAGGAGGGGCCATTACAGTTTTCTTTCCTCGCTGCTATTGTAGTGTTGGTGAGGGAAAAGCATTTTTTTTTTTTTTTAAATAGCAACCTTCAGCAGGAAACATCCTGCCAGCTGTATATTAATGAGTTGCCGTGCCTCCAGGAGACTTGATAATCCCCCTCCCAGTTGAACTAGTGGCTCCTCCTACAGTCTTTCCTCCACTTCTCTCTGCTCCCTAATTACTGTTGTTGGGGAAGGGTACGCAATCCTGCAGAAGGCTGCTCAGAGGCACAAAGGACGTTCTGTAGGCCACTGCCATCTTGGCTTTCTGGCTCTCCCATCTGCCCTGAAACCCAGGCGCCCGCTGGGCCATCGCTGCAGGAACCCAGGGTCCATCTAGTGTGGTTCACACACACATCAGAGCCTCGATCCCATTTGCCAAGGGAGGTTGTGCACACACTCTCCCAGAGACTGCAGTGAACGGAGAAGTGAACACACAGCCTCCCACTTGTTCTCCATCATCGTTCCACTGCCTCTGTGTGCTCAGAATTAATTTTTTCTAAAAAGATCTAATTATCTTGTGAATAGCATGGTTATATTGCATTCTGGTTTTTTATGTCAGAAACCTGTATTTTTTCAAATGTAAACGAAATATTTCTTGGTATTTTAACCTCGTTTTGGCATTTCTTTGTTTTTGAATACATCGTGAGCCTCAAAAAAAAAAAAAAAGGCAGTTCTCCCTGAACTCCCTCATCCTCTGGGAAACCCTGCAATCTGCCTGCCTGCTAGGAAGAACAAAGGCTCTGCAAACTTTTTGAGCCTCAGCTTTTTCTTCTAGAGTAGGGGGTCTCCAAAACCACCCCACGGGGTTGTAGCCAGAAAATATTAAAATTTCTAATTACTTATATTTAAATTTCAGCATACTTAACATACAGTGTTATATTAATTTCACGTGCATAGCATAGTGATTCAGCACTTCCCAACATCACTCAGTGCTCTCACAGCAAATGTCCTTAATGCCCATCACCTATTTCCCCCATCCTCCCACCTACCTCCTCTCTGGTCACCATCAGTTTGTTCTCTGTAGTTAAGAGTCTGTTTCTTGGTTTCTCTTTCTCTTTTCTTTCTTGTTTTGTTTCTTAAATTCCATACATTTAAAAACAAATTCAAAGAGGTACATGCACCCTATGTTTATAGCACCATTCTTTATAATGGTCGAATTTATGGAAGCAGCCCAAATGTTCACTGATAGGTGAATGGAGAAGGAAGACGTGGTATATGTAGGAATTCTATATATTTTTCATCTCAGCTTGTAAAAGTCTAGTTTCTGTATTTGTGTTAGAGTATATATGTGTGTGCATGTATGCATAATTTTAAATCTAGTAAAGATTTATGGAGGTTTGTATCCTCTAGTTTTTAAAACAGCTTTAATTCCTATATCATACAATTCATCCACTTAGAATATACGACTCAATGACTTTTTGTATACTCAGAGTTGTACATTGACTACCAAGATCAACTTTAGAACCCAAAAAGGAACCCCATTCCTCCCAGCCCCTGGCATCCTCCTACTTTTTTGTCTCTATAGATTTTACTGTTTAAATAGAATTACACTAAAGTAGCTTTTGCGTCTGGCTTTTTTTCACTAAGCGTCATATTTTCAAGGTTCATCTGACCTCTCTCTCCGGCAGATCTGCCTCAAGATCTGTACCATGGATCCAGGTACAAGGAGAACCTGGGGGATCTTGTTTGGAAGTGTGTAGTGGCTTGTGATATGTAGCAAGCACCACTGTCAGCCTCAAGTCACGGCTCCTCATTCCCTTCAATGTAGGACTGCTCCCCGCAGCTGAGTGAGTCCCTCTCCTAGAAGCCTATTTTATTATGCATCTAAAGGGAGTCCTAAGGTCTCCTGCATGTGCAAGTACGTTCCACTGAGTTAGCAGGGGGGAAATCTCTTGTATGGTCCCCAGGGTTCCTTCCCTAGAAAAGAAGGACAAATCTGGCTGGAGTCTGTGGAACAGCCTGAATGTGAGGCCACTGGGATAAGGAAGGAAAGAACTTCAAATGAAATCCTTCTCTTTCAGTTCCCTGCTTGTCCTACCTTAGTCTGTACCCTCAGAATGTTCCCTGATTCCATCTAGGGCCTGCTGATCGCTTCTCATACTTGCAGTGCAATCACAAATTTTGAAGAGGAAACTGAAGCCCATACAGGGAATGTTACTTGCTCAAGATCACTCATAGCTAGCTAGCTGCTGGAAGAGCTGAGTTGTGAGCAGAAATTTCCTGATGACAAGGCAGAGCAGTCCTGCAAGAATGGCCAAAGTGACAGCACATGGTAGGCTTCACTGAGCTGCTTCGTTGGGTCATGCTGCCCTCCACCTGCGGGTCCTCAGTGTACGCTCATCGGGGGGTTCCACACACCCAGCCTCTTCCAGAACGCTCTGTAACCATGCGCAGTGGAAAGGGTTTTAACCACAGGTGATCTTGGCTGCTCAAGGACCTGGACTGGAACCAAACAATAGTTAAAAAGTTACAAAATAATAGTTATGGGAATGGACAGAGAGGAGGAGAGAAAAAGAGGCGAAGATTGATGACAATTCTTGGTGTTCTAGGCAATAAAGATTAAATAGAAAGGGAAAGGAAAGCTGATCACTGCCCCAAGATGATGGAGGAGGAGAGCACAGTGGGGTCCAGGCAGAATTGAAAGGCAAGTGTGAACCTTGCCGATGAAGTTTCATGGAGGTGTGGGATGGTACTTGTGGATTAGGACTCATCTTCTCAAGGAGGTCTGTCCCCATCCTTTTGGGTTATTTGAATGCTCCGACTTGTTTGGCAGTGTTCTTCCAAAAGGAGAGACAAGAGTTGGAAGCAGAACTGCTAAAATTGTTGCTGAATGGTGTGAAGGAAGGCACAGATCGCCTGAGCCAGGGGCACCATACCACTTGCTCTTCTCCTCCCATGTCTGGGTCATTAAGTGGCATCATGTAGGGTATCCTGCAGGGGCTGAATGGTGTGAAGGAAGGCACAGATCGCCTGAGCCAGGGGCACCGTACCACTTGCTCTTCTCCTCCCATGTCTGGGTCATTAAGTGGCATCATGTAGGGTATCCCGCTCCTCTGGGACTCCTCAAAGTGTTTGGAATCAGTAGGGACTTTGATCTGCAGGCAAGAGGAACCTCAGCTCCAACTGGCTTCATCCATAAGGAGATGCACGTCTCCCATAAGAAGTCATGGAGAAGTGGGTCAGGATCGTAGGCAGGGAATGATAGAATGTTCATTTTTTTATTATTATTATGTTAGTCCCTATACAGGACATCATTAGTTTTTGATGTAGTGTTCCAAGATTCATGGTTTATGTATAAAACCCAGTGCACCATGCAATCTGTGCCCTCCTTAATGCCCATCACCAGGCTCATCCATCCCCTCACCCTCTCCCCTCCAAAACCTTCAGTTTGTTTCTCAGAGTCCACAGTCTCTCATGGTTTGTCTCCCCCTCTGATTCCCCCTCTTCACTTTTCCCTTCCTTCTCCTACTGTCCTCCATGTTATTCCTTATGCTCCACAAGTAAGTGAGACCAGATGATAGTTGACTTTCTCTGCTTGGCTTACTTCACTCAGCAGAATCTCCTCCAGAGGAATGACAGAATGCTTATTGACACACTGAAGACCCTGGGCTCTTCATCTCCTTGTGCTGTTGTCCTCAGCTTTGCCTTGCTCTTAAAACTTTCTTTCAGGCTTGTAAGGTGGCAACCAGGAGGAATGGGGGAAAAATGGCCCTTTGCTTTTCTTTGACATAGAAATCCTTCATCTTCATTTGATTGGGCTAAATTAGATCATAAATATCCTCTTTTAGGTCAAAAATGAGTCACCATAGAAAAGCCACAAGTCAGCTGGCTTTCTGCTCTAGACATAAACCGTGCGCACGGAAGTTCGGGCATTAACTGTGATCGCCCACCACACGTCATTCCACCGGAAGTAACCCCCCGCACAAGTGCCTGCCGTGAGGAGGCATAAAGCTGGGGTCGCTGGCTTTTGAAGTTACCGACTGGCATGTGGCACTTCTGGATTCAATTTCTGTCTTCTTTCTAGTACTGTGAATGTCACATCCTCAAACTCCCATTACTCAAGTAATACTTTCACATTGTCTTTTGCAATATCAGCACTCCAACTGTGGTATTCCCTACTATTTTTCTTTAAACAAGCTCTTTTTTAAAAATAGTTTTTTTAAAAAATGAAAGCTTATCATTGGAAATAGGAAACTGGTATCTCTTGCCAAAATTATGTTTGCTATAAAAATAAATACATGATAAAGAGTGTTAATTTTATCTACACACTGTTGCCTGAAAAGACACTGATTCTAAGCTGCTTTAAACGGGAGATTGGCAAGTCTTTAAAAGTGTTAGAGACACACCAGCACTGAATAGAGACTTTGTCCTTAACCTAAGCAGATGAATTGGAAGAAATTTGAAAGAGGGATAACTTTCCCACTGTATGATTCAGTGTTCTTTAATGATGTGTCTCTGTACTATGTGTTCAATAACCAATGCGATTAACCAATAACGACAGTAAATAACCAATTTTATCTCATTCTATCTGGGTAATGCTAGACTTAACTGCGTCTTTTGTGCCATTACCGAACCGTGTCCTACTTCTGGGGAGACTGTTGCATTAGGCCGGTTGCCTTCAATTTTCACAGCTCTTCTGTAGTATTAAGGTAGTGAGAACAATTAGGAAAACACTGGCATTGCTTGTAGACATGGGGAATCAAACTATATACATATTTATTGAGCACTTACTGTGATTTTAGAGGGTAGAAGGCAGAGCCCCTCCTCTCAATGTACTTACAGTCTAGGTGAAGAAAGATGACCTAAGGATTATAATGCAGAAGGGAAATGTGAGTCGGGATGAAAGGGTGTCCTCTGCCTTCCCCCTCCTGCAGCTCAGAGGCAGCCTGATATGCCCAGAACACTTTAGTTCCTGGCTGGTGTCCAAGGGTTGAGGGGCAGGGACCTGGGTCACTGCTTGGTTCCTCCCAGTCTGGAGTGGATTTTATGCCCCCATGAAGGCAGAGCCGAGAGCTCCCCCAGCCCACTCTTCCTCTTTTCAACCTCACCTAGATGCCACCTGGCCTCAGGAGACAGATGCTGTCTTGCCTTCTAAAAATAACCTTAATGACAACATAGCTGGGTCACTTTAATTTAGTTAGAGGACCTACCTGCTGAAGTCTCCCTCCAGAGGTCAGGCTTTACACAGGAACTTAGCCAGACCCTGGAAGTGGGAGGAAAAAGGCCAGGGTATGGCCACCTCCCTAGATGAGCCAAGGCCAGGCCCAGTGCATGAAGGGTACATTTATTAAGAAGAAGCTTCCCTGGAAGGGAAGTTCCACTTATTTAGTTGTAGAAGATTCCATGGGCTGCTCCCTGAACTCTGATTGACTCTCTTGTCCCAGGACTGGTTAGAGCACTGTGCTCATTGCTGTGGTAGGCATGTGCTTTGAAGGAGGAAGGGCAGGGGTAGGCCAGTGAGTGCACATTTTGCCCTGAAAGATGATTTACTGTTTCAGACCCTATCAGTAGGTTTATCTTCCTCTGGGCCATCAAGTAGGGATATGGCTACTCTTGCTTACTAACCTCATTCATCCATTGCCCTCAAAGGCTTATTGAGGATGACCCCAGTTACACACAGGATCCCACTCTATGTCCCCCCTTCTTCCCCCATGGGACCATGGCTGCATTTTCCCCCTCTTTATCACTGACCTCTTGCCTTTTCATTCCCTCCGTCATCAACTGGATTGATAATCTTCTTCCCGTCCCTTCATCAAACCCAGATCTTGAATTATTTAGCAGAACCTGACTAGCTCAAAGGAAGCCTTTCATCTCATGTTCTTTTATTCTTCCACTTCTTCCACTAGACAAGTGTGGGAGCTTATTCTTGATTTCAGCTGCGACTTGGGAAGGATTGTTACTTTTTTGTGGCTTTCATCTGTCTTAGGCCTTGCTCCTCAAATCAGCTCCAGGTGGTACTTCCGCCACCGCCCCCCCCCCCCCGGTCTGCTGGCCCTAACTTTGGTTCCCCGCATGTGGTAAAAGTAGCAAAGATCAGGGATCTAGATAGATACTGTGAAATTCTGGGCTGAGGCAACCCCACCAACCCTCACATTCCTTATCACTCAAATAGATACAGCAGGTGCAAATTTCACAAATGCAGGTGATGTCTGTAACTGTATTTTTCTGTAAGAATTTATATTTTGATGCAAAAGTTGGGTATGCACAATCATGGGAAATTACATCATGAACTAATGATGTACTCTGTAGTGACTAAACATAACATAAAAAAAGAATTTATATTTTGAGTTCCTATTCTGTACGCTGTAAGACATGTACTGTCAAATAATTTGGGATTTCTTATGTTTCCCCTCTCCCCCCAGTTTGCATGTATGTACTAGTTTACTTATTTGAAAACAATATCACTCCAAGACCCAACTGTCCTTGAGACCATTTGGGCATCTACTGAGCTGTGCTCTCCCTCTGCAGTACTCTGGTCTATCCATGCAGTTGCCAGAAACCATTTCCTACCTGGAGACTCCATCTGGAGCTCTCTCTTCTCCTTAGCAGTTTTTTGGAGGCCAGGACAGGTAGGTATTCTCTGACACTAAGTCTTCCTCTGTCTTAACAGCTAGTTCTGAGGGATGGAGAGTGGGAAGAAGTAACTCTTGATTTATAGCATTTGCCAACTTCTGGGGTATAAATACTCCCATCATGCTGATTTCAAGCCACAGATGATTTAGCAGTCGCTCACAAAATTACTGAAAATTTACCAACCAGCTCTCGCCAGCAGGCTCCAGCACCCCACAGCATGACACATCTTATAACCAATTCTCTGGATCTGAACTGTCTCCATGCCGCAATACCCTGCAAATCAGAAGTCCTCTTGCTCTCCCATCCCAGAAATGAATCTGGGAATTTTCCACCTACTCAGGGTCAGCCCAGGGAGAAGGGCATAGGACCATTTTCACAGAGGGCCCCAACCATTTTTGCTTCCTCCCTCTGCTGCTTTTCTGATTCTTTCTTCTAGCCTGGGGAACATCTTGCTAGTTGGGGGGATGGCTTTGAGTTGGAGGTGCTGGCTTCTCTTACTCAGGCTTGAGTGAGTCCCTGCCAAAGGGACTTGGCTTTTGAAATGCCTGTGTTCTGTGCTCCCTCTTATATTCCTCCCTTAAAGCAACTAACACAAATGGCTTACCTCCCTGAAAGGAGGATGGGGCAAGAGAGAAAAGCAAATACAACAGGAAAACTCATCAGTATTTCAAAGCATTATTCTATCATAGATATAGTAATATTTCCCAGGATGTTAGGAGAAATAAATGAGAAGTTATGGGAATGGTTTCAGGAAGAGTGTGACCTAGAGCAGGCACTCCATGACATGAATTATCCTTCTTTCTCTCCTCCAGCAAAAGGAATCACAATTTCCACTGGTTTTTATTGCGTGGAGTCAACCATTGTTCTTGTGGGCATTGACTGCTTTGTCTCCTTCCCTTCTTTCTCCCTTGAGAATATACCACTTTCTGGGATCATACTAAACATTCCTTATTCGTTTCCATTTAGAAGTCAAGAAATAAGCAACCAACTATATGAAGAACTTATAAATGTTGTACACAGTAAATTTTAGCTAAAGAAGTTCAGGAGTAAATAACAATGCCATGGAGGGGGTTAAACATATTTAAATTGTTTGAGGCTGTATTTTAGCTCCCACTGAATTTTCTGGGTGAAAGAGGTATTGATGAGGATACCATCCTATCTGCTCAGCTTGAAGAGCTTATCATTTTGCTTTGTGTTCTAGCTAACCGTGTTTTTGAACTCAGCCTCCCTGCTGGGTGCACATCCCTGAGGACAGGCCAAGCACAGAACTTCTTGGTGGTCAGAAAATGGCTGCTGAACTATTTTCTTGATTTCTTGGTTTTGTTATGGTTTTCCCTCTAGAAGAAACTACACACTCAAGAAGGATGAAAAATGTGTGCTTACTCAACTTTGCAGTGCTCCACTCTTGGCCTGCAGCCTTTCCTGGTTCTAATGTTTCTACTGCTCTAAATGACCTTCTGTCCAGGGAATGATAATTGTTCCTTATCTGGAGGGATTAGAATGTGATACTCCATTCTGGCTTTGCATGGAATCTTTAATCACAAAGGTCCCTTTCAGCTTCCATAGGACATGGATACCTTTAGAAAAAGAAATGGTCCTTGGAAACCAGAGGGGGCTTACTTTGCCTTGGCATAGGAAAAAAGGGTTTTTCAGTTTGTCTCATCCCCAGAAGCACAGACACTCAGCATGGCTCCTTAGGATCTTGGAGAAATAGAAGTGAGAGAGAAAAGTAGGCAAAGGGAATTGGAGATCATTGGTTGGCAGTGAACTCTCCATATCAACATTCATACAGGACTGGGAGAGTACCAGCTCACCACAACCCTGGGCAGGTCGTTGACAAAAATAATATGGCCAGGCTCCAGCTTGTGAATCAAATCAAATGTGAAGCCAGATTCTTGGCATGGGAAGATAAAGGCGCTCTCAATTCTAACACAGTTTTTCTTTGAAGAAAAGGAGCTGTCTGGAGGTTGAAATGGGAGACAAAAAGTCTCTAGATCTTGCTGCAGATTTCTTGTAAGCTTTGAGCCTCAATATCTATGCCTGTGATGGCATGAAAATATTTTGTAGGATTAAAAATACAACATATTTTTACATACATAAGAGGATTGTTTTCCCTTTAGACTAGTTTCCCATTTAAACTAGCCTACAAAGCACCTATTACCTCAATGAAGTTTTGGTAGATCAGAAAAACAGAGAACAGTTTAGTAGAAGTTTGGACCTTTGAGTATCAGACTCCAAGGCCTTGAAGGATGATGTGACTGGTCAGAAGTAATTTCTCCCCTTTCACTGCTCACTAAACAAAAATGTTCTGATATGGGAGAGGAGAGAATCAGAGGATAGGTGAGACACAGAGGTAGATAAACTCTGATATGTTTACAAAGGAGGTACTTTGGCGTGCCGGGGTGGCTCAGTTGTTAAGCATCTACCTTTGACTCAGGTCATGGTCCCGGAGTCCCAGGATCAAGCAAATCGGGCTCCCTGCTCAATGGGAAGCCTGCTTCTCCCTCTCTCAATCCCCCTGCTTGTGTTCCCTCTCTCGCTGTGTTTCTCTCTGTCAAATAAATAAAATCTTAAAAAAAAAAAAAGAAAGAAAGAAAGAAAAAAGGAGATACTTCGAGTTCCTGCCAATCATTCTGGGTTGGAGTTACTTAATGATGGAACCCCAGGTAGGTCAGAGGATGATTCAGGAGTAGTTATGTCTCACTACTAGATTGAAGCCTGGGAAGTTGGCAAGACTTGCAGAATCCCCTCAAAACCAGCATGGCAGGGGGAAGGAATAGATTAGACATGGCCATTTGACATTTCTTTAGGCACAAATATTTTGAAATAGTCTCCCAAGTTCTTTAGATACTTCAGTAACGGTATAGAGCAGCTGGAATTCCTCAGAAGAGTAGTATGGAAGTGGTTGAGACTAGAGCCAGCTCTGGAGAGAGCAGTGATGAGGACAAGGGTGATGTAAGCATGACCACACTTTAGCCTCTATACTTTGTATCAGATTTGTTGTTGTTGCAGAAGAAAAAGGGGTGATGGCTTCAGTTTCTTAAGGAATCACTAGTCATTGCCCAGGGACACTTTCCAGCCCTAGAAACTGTGGAGGAGGAGAAGACCACACTTCCTAGACTCTTCATTTTCAAGTGAGGTATAGTGTGATATTCTGGGTCTGCAGTTCTAGTCCCTAGTGTAATAGTGTCAGTTGCAAGTAACCATTTAAATTTAATTAAAGTGAAATTAAATAAAAACCTCTTCAGTTGTACTAGCTGTATTTTGAGTACTCAAAAGCCACATGTGGCTAGTGGCTCCCATGTTGAATGGTGCAATATAGAGCATTTCCATCACCACTGGAAGCTATGGCTTTGCCACTACTCCTGCTAAGGGAATGACTAATGACCACTTCCTCCTCCCCCACAACACACACACACACACACACACACACACACACACACACACACACACACAGGCAGACTGAGTCCAAAGAATTCTGTCACTAATCTCTGAGTTGGCACTTCCCTGGATGTGACCCCATTCCATCAGTGGTAGGTTTTTGGTTTTTGTTTGCTAACACTTCCTACTCCCCATGGTGCTCTCACCACCACACCATCAACATTTCAGACACTTTGATACTCAGCGTAAGAAAGCCATTGTCATGGAGCCTCAGGTTGGAAAGTCAACTAAGGGATTTGTTGGATTTGCTTGTCATAATCTCTGTGGAATCTGAATCAATTCATGACATGGACACCCAAGACTAACAAGGAATTCTATGCCCAGCAGAGCCCGTAGACAGTGAGCAACATGATGGCTTATATGGACAATGTTACTAAACCCTCCCAGAGGATGGTTGTCCCAGTCAAACTGGAATAGAAGGCTTTCCATTCAGAAACGAAAGAGTTTACTGGTCCCCAAACCCCCCATTCCCTTCAAAACCATTAACTGATTCCCTTCAAAACTATCAATTTTCCAAGACTGGGAAGGAGAGGCCAATCCCCTCTAGTGGAGATAGAAGTCACTGAGGTTGGGACTTGGACTCCAGCTCCACTCATTCTTAACAGGAACTTTGAGCGCCTCTTACCTTTTCTGAAAAATGAGATAATTGTTCCTACCTTATAAAATTGATTGTGTGGATAAGTTTAAAACACTTAGTGAAGTGGCTGCCACATAATAGGGCCTCAATAAGTAATAGCTGCTATTTTTATTTCTCAGATGCTCTCTGGGATAATCTGCATTTTTAGGGTCGAATGGTAAGGAGGAAAAACAGGAGTGGCTTCTTGCACTGCAGGTCACTTGACCTTGCCATCTGGCATAATGAGGAATGTCCTGCTTAATTTGTAAGAAGTGCCTCATATCTCAGGCTGCACCTGGGTTACCCTGCTGGGCATTGGGATTTTTCCGTGAGGGCTGTGCTTTCACATGCCTGGAGAGAGGGCATTCAGGAGAAATCCTTGGGGTCTGCCTTAAGGTTCTTTTGGAGAAGGAATCCCCAACCTATTTCGATAAGAGTTGAACATACATTGGGCTTAGGGTACAGTAGCCTAGGTCTGCCTAGCCTAAGGTGACATGATCTCAGCACTACCATGGTGGTCAGCATCCAGTGGGACCTCTGGAAGAGAGGGGAGTACAATTTCTCAGATCCTGAGCTTTCAAGATGAGTTGACCTTAATCCCTTAAACGGGGCTCACCAGAGGAAAAAAGGGAAAGATGGTTGACTTCACTCTTCTAGAAGAAGAGTGGCCCATTCTGCAAAGTTTGCAAGGGATAGATTCAGAGGGAATTCATAAATAATCCAGGATATACTCAGTGTCTTGGGAGAATGTAGAGTTTCCCCTTTCTTGGGGAAAGGCATGCATTCCTCTCTCTAGAGCTCAGAGGACACTGATAACCCCAAATGTACCCCAGGCCCTGCCACTATCCTCCCTGACAGAAATGCTCCAATCTAGCCAGATGGTCAAATCACAGTTGTTTCCTGAAAGGATGGATTGAGAAGTGATTCATTATCTACTGTTACCCCGGGAGCTATGAAATCTTATATGAATCCCTGGATCCATGCAATCCAACCTACCTGAAAATAAAAGCTTGGCATCCTCAAGCTGGGGTTGGGTGTGGTCCTGTCCCATATTCACATATACCTCAGATCAGGAATTGATGCCTAATTTCCCTGCAAAGACAGAGGTAGTATGGTGGAAGGAAAGACACTCAAATATTGGAGGAAGGCATTTTAATTAGATTCCTAATTCCAGCTCTGTTACTTACTAGCCAAGAAGCCTTCAGTAAGCCACTTAACCCCTCGAGTTCCAGTTGTTTCTTTGGGTTGTTGGTGAATCAAGAAAGATCACATTGATTATAGAAAAATTATGGAATGCTAAAGTCCTATCTAGGCATAAAGGATTATCAGTCCAGAGTGACTGATTTGAATTAGGTTAAAGGGAGATGGGAATAGACAAGATATTTTCAGTTCTGGTATTCTTCATCTAATCTTAGGAGACATTTGGTCAATCATGGAAGATAGATAAGGTTAGAATGGCTCTGGGCATCAGACTTTCTCCCGGCAATGTTTTCTACCTTTTATAGGCTACTGGCCAGGAAATCCACTTAATGCATTAAAAATATTTAATGCACTTTTGTATGTATAGGTGTTATTTTAAGCGCTGTCAGAGCTAAAGAATTAAGACATAGATATTGCCTGTAGAATAGACCTCAATTGAAGAAATGTAACATGGACTTAAAGATGATTAATACAGTGAGTGTAAATGCTGTGAGAGCAAAGGATTGTGGGATCTACTGGATCAGTGGCATCTCTACTGCCTCACCATTGAGCTTGCTGGTGAATTAAGACTCCCCCAGGCCAGCTTCTGCCTATGAGACCCCAGTGGAGGTGCCAGCCTGGGTTTGAAGATGTGTTAACATGATCACTCAGGGGATACCTGGGATGGGTAAGACATCACATGGGAACTATTATGTGAACAGGGTATCGAGTCATTGGCAAACCAAGTTTAATGAGCTCATCCTACAGAGCATTCTTCTCTGTGCAATATTTGTGCTTAATGTTGAAGGATGGGTGGGATTTACACGGGGATGTCAGGAAGAGGTGATGAAGCTGTGTGCCCAGCCATCCTCTATATTTAGGTCATGATGGGAGAAAGACGAGGGGGTGACTGGGAATTCAATCACCCAAGGAACCTGAAGGATCCTGAAGACCCAAATCCTGTCACGCTATGGTATCTCCTTCCTCTGACCCCACCCCTTTATTTAGGGTAGAATTGTAATTTCTGGATGATACTTATAAATATTTAATTGTTTAATGGACATTGCCAAGTTGTCTTATGGAATGACCATACTAATTCATACTTGATAAGCATATGAGAATGACAATTGCCTTGTGCCCTGACATGAGATACTATCAAAAGAAATATTTACAAAAAAAAAAAAAAAAAAAAGAAATATTTACCAACCTGTTAAGTAAAAAATGGTACTTAATTTTTAAATATATTTGTCTTTCCTTGATTACTAGTGAGTTTGAATACTTACAGGACATTTGTGTTTCCTCTTTTATGAACTGCTTGCTTATGTTATTCACTCAGTTATTTTTGTCGGATTTACAGAGATGATGGGAGTAACTCTGGGAGTTGTGTGGTGTAGTAGCTCTGGTTGTTTCTCCTCTGGTCAGTATGTAGGGCGTTATTATATATTCTGATGGTAATTCTTTGTCATTTACAGATATTTCAGTATTCTCCGGATTTTTTTTTGTATGCTCGATTTTTTTTCTTTAAGTGTAGATGACGGACAATATCACATTTGTTTCAGGTGTGTAACACAGTGGTCCGACAACTGTATATGTTATGTTATGCTCACCACAAGGGTAGCTACCATCTGTCATCACAAGGCACTACTGCAATGCCATTAACAGTATTCCTTATGCTGTGTCTTTTGTCCCCGTGACTTATTTATTCCATAACTAGAACTCCCCTTCATCTGATTTGCCCAACCCCTACCATCTCCCCTCTGGCAATCACCATTTTTTCCATATTTATGGATCTGTTTCTAGGTTCTTTGTTTATTCCTCTGTTTTATTTTTTTTAGATTCCACCTATAAAAGAAACCATATGGTAATTGTCTTTTTCTGACCTACTTTACTTGGCATAATACCGTCTAGATTCATCCATGTCACAAATGGCAAGACCTCATTCCTTTTTATGGCTAGGTAGCATTCCTCTGTGTATATTTAGCACATCTTTATCCATTCACCTGTCAATGAACACTTAGTTTGTTTCCATTTCCTGGATTTTGTAAATCTACAATATACATGGAGTATATGAACCTTTTCAAATTAGTGTTTTTGTTTTCTTTGGGTTAAATACCCAGTAGTGGAATTACTGTATTGTATGGTATTTCTATTTTTGATTTTTTGAGGAAACTCCGTACTGCTTTTCACAATAACTGCACAAATTTCTCCACATCTCTCCAACTCTTATTATTTATTTTTGATACTAGTTGTTCTAACATGTGTAAGGTGATATCTCCATGTGGCTTTGATTTTCATTTCCCTAATGATGAGTGATGCTGAACATCTTTTCATGAGTCTGTTGTCCATTTGGATATCTTCTTGGGAAAATGGCTGCTTAATTCCTCTGCCTATCTTTATTTGGGTTATTTGGTTTTTTGGTGTTGAGTTGTAAAAGTTCCTTATATATTTTGGATATTAACCCATTAATAGATACATCATTTGCAAATATCTTCTCCCATTCAGTAGGTTGCCTTTTTGTTTGTTGATAGTTTCCTTCACTGCACAAAAGCTTTTTATTTTGGTGTGGTCCCAAGAGTTTATTTTTGCTTTGGTTTCCCTTGCCTGAGGAGACAGATCTAGAAAAATGTTCCTAAGGCAGGTGTCAAAGATATTACTGTCCAAGTTCTCTTACAGGAGTTTTAGGGTTTCAGGTCTCACATTTAGGTCTCTAACCCATTTTGAAATTTTTTTGTATGGTTTAAGAAAGTGGTCCAGTTTCATTCTTTTGCATGGAGTTGTCCCATTTCCCAGCATCATTTATTGAAAAGACTACTTTTCCCCATTGTATATTCTCTCTTTGTCATAGATTAACTGACTTAGTAAATGTGGGTTTGTTTCTGGGTTTTCTATTCTGTTCTCTTGATCTATATGTTTAGTTTTATACCAGGACCATACTGTTTTGGTTACTATAGCTTTGGAGTGCACCCTGAAATCTGGGACTGTGATTTCTCCAGCTTTGCTCGTGTGACATGTTTGCTTTGGTGTTTCGGGTCTTCTGTAGTTCTGTCCAAATACTAAGATTATTTGTTCTAGCTCTGTGAAAAATGCTTTGATACAGATTGCGTTGAATCTATAAATTACTTTGCGTAGTATGCACATTTTAACAATACTGATTTTTCCAAGATAATTAAATTTTGAAATAATCAGATATATCCTTTTATTGATGGATTTTTGTATTTTGGATCTTTTTAGAAAATCCCCAAACCATAAATGAGTTCTGTTTTCCCCAAATCCTTTATAGTTTTGAACCATTTTAAGCCATGTAAGCCATATAGGATTTGTATTTTTCATTGGTTAGAGGCAATGAGCTAAATTTGTTTCCAAATTGTCTCCCCAAACCAATAGTTGAATGGTCCCATGTTTTGCCAGTAATTTGAAGTGCTTTTCTCTAATATAGTCTAAGTCTCTGTTCTGTTTATGGAGCTACTCTGAGCCTTTTTTCTATTTATCTGGTCTGTGGAAATGCCACACCTCTTTAAGTACTAGAATGTTTTTTTTTTTTTTTTAAGATTTTATTTATTTGACAGAGAGAAACACAGCCAGAGAGGGAACACGAGCAGGGGGAGTGAGAGAGGGAGAAGCAGGCCTCCCACCGAGCAGGGAGCCCGATGTGGGGCTCAATCCCGGGTCTCCGGGATCATGACCTGAGCTGAAGGCAGTCACTTAACCAACTGAGTCACCCAGGCACCCCTAGAACGTTTTTTAACATGTTGATTTTTGAGAAGGTTACTCTTCATGTATTGTTTTTATTTTTATTTTCAGAATCACCATGGCTGTTATTGAGCATTCCATTTGAATTTTGTAATCAGTTTGTGAATTTCTGTAGAAACTCCTGTTGATATTTTCTTGGGGATATTATTGAGATTATTTAGGGAGAAATTATATTTTCCAAATATTTAGCCATCCAATTTTGGAATATGCCAATGTTCTTTATTTTTGAGTTATTACCTTTGTCTTTGAAAATGGTTTCACAGGTTTTTTTTAAGTAAATAATACACCTTTCTGTTAGGCATTTTTAGAGATTATGAATGCTGATTTCATAAAGGAGACTGTATCATTACTGTGATTATTAAATATGAAGTAATAAACCTGTGTACATGAACTGGGCTGAGTACAGCCTTTTCTGTAGCTCCAATTTTGCATTTTGCTTTTTTAGAAATTGGAAAGCTAACAGGTAGGAAATTTATATTCATCTGAACTCAAGCAACAGTCTCTACACCCAGTATACTACAGATGAATCTATATGCAGATTTTTATCAGTAAAGGATGATCTTGAATCTGAGCCTACACAAGCAGAGAAGCAGTGACATCAACTCACCCCATTACTAGCTTATACAACATATAACTACCAATGATTTAATCACCAAGATGAGCCATCCATTCACATTAGTCTAGAAAAGATGACTTTATATCCCCTCCCCCCTTTTTTTTTCCAATACAAGAAACTTTATAATACCAAAAGCTTCAGTTTCTGGTAAATATTTAGAAAGATCATTACATGATCTTCAAAAGAGTTGAGGATAACACCAATTTGGTTGTACTTCATCTTTAGTCTTCCAGGTTAGATAAATAATGAATTTATTTTGGTCTGATGGTACATTTCAATGCAGCTAGAACTTCTCAAAGCTCACTGTGGTGTAGACTTGGAAGACATGTTCAGGTATGCAGTAAGGTATCGAATGTGCCCAATTTTACTTCTGCAAGAGTTTTGTATGAAAATTTCTTTTTCATGTATGAAATGTAAAAGTGATTAAACTGCTCTTCCACACCAGTAGAAGCTTGTGACACTCTCTGACAACCATCTGAGAACTCAATAACCCGATGGTTTTATTTTCCTCTGTGATTACTGGCAAAGACCCTCTTCCTCTTCTGGATTTTTTTCCCCAGTGATAATATCAAGTTTTCTGCTTTCCTATCTCCACTTCACAGACAATTTCAAGAGCCTAAAAAGTACACCAATGTAGATTACCACCGAAAGTCAAAAATGATGAGCTGTATATAAATTAATTTACCTAACAGACACCAGTTGAGACTTTCAGAGTGATAAACATTAGGCAAAGATTTAGAAATGAAAAGTATACCTGTGAGTCATAACTATAGGAACAATTAGAGTATTGGACATTGACACAAGGGAGAGAAAAATTCCTGTATCATTCAGGGTCTGCACATTTGGGCCCCACTATCATTACTAAGCTGTGAAATTTATAAGAAATAGTTTTTATACTCAATTTTTAAAGTTATTTTCATTCAGATCAGCATATGACCATTAGATAGCTGGAGAATTTAAGGAACAAAAACTATTTAAATTTATGAAGTGACCACACTATATTATATTCTTTGCCCATTATTTAAAATAAAATTCTCAACCCAGGGTACATATCATCCAGTTGAAATGTTTGCTGAATTGACATCATCAACAAAATGCTACACCTTTTATAGATCTATTCTTACACAAAGATCGAGAGGATTGGTGTCTGTACATGTGGTCTATAAAACTAGCATAGTCCTAGCTTCTCAGACGTACATGGTATTTATAAGGGTTCAGTGCACTCTGATCTGGGGAGAGGAATTAATACATAATTTGAATTCAGAGTACAAACCTTTAAAAAAAATATCCAGCGTGGAGAAGCATTTCTGAAATATCTCCCGGGAATAAATTTCTTTTATTAATCCAATCAGCCATTGATGTCATTCTTCCAATTTAATTACGTTTATCTGCCAATGGGTGGCTCTGCTTCTTATGCATGTAATTGCAGTGGGTACAAATGGTGATGGCAAATAATTGTCCTCAGGGAGATAATTGCTGTTATAATTATTTACCCATGCAAGTTAGCTCTGTTAGAAAGTTCATCCTCTGTCGGATACCTGGCAATATAAGGGAACATATTTCCTATGTACTAAAATAGAGGAAGAGCCCTTATATTTCTTAGACATTTTCTGGGTACCACGCAGTGCTAAGTGCCTTATATACATTACTCCACTGAATCCTCATGATAGTCCTACAAAATGGGTATGAATACCTTCACCTTATTAATGAGAAAATTCTAACTGTATAGATGGAAAGTAGAGAAACCCAGATTCAGAGGCCAAGAGGCCAGGAGTGAAGTGATTCCTATTTCACACGGTATTTGCAAGGCTTAAATAGACAGCATCTGTAAAGCATCTGGCCTGGTGCTTGCTGTGTTGGTTATTCCCATGTCTTCTCATAGAGCGTTGACCTCTGCAACCACTTCCCGCTTCCTCCGAGAAACCCATTCCAGTGGACAGAGTGAAGCATCATGACTGGAGCCTACATAAGAATGTTTTCCGTTGAGGTCTTCGCATGCCCCACCTCCTTGAGAATGCTTCATCCAGCTGGTCTTTAGGGATCCTCTCCTCCCTAATTCCCATCACTCTGGCATCTCTTTCTCAATAATAGTGCCTTGATGTATAGTGTGCCATAGAAGTCCTCCTATTATATGGAAGCTTGTTTTTCCTTGATCTAGACTGTGAATTTATTTAATTATTGAGTACAGGGCTTCCTTGGATCTCTCCACAGGGCCTCATTGGGCACAGGGCTCCAAACCAGGCCCTGGATCAATACTCCTTCATTAAGTGAGAAATCTACAAATAATTAACTACCTGAAGGCAAGAAAGTGCTGAGCGCTCAGAGCAAGACAGATGTTCATTATGAAGAGTTGGAGGCTCCTCTTAAGGGAGTGTCATTTATCATCAGTGTCACCTGCTTGCTGGCCTTCCTTTTTTGATGATAGTAGTGCAAGGTTGGGTGGTATGCCAGGGGAAACGTTTGGGGGTTTCCCTCTGGAGAACAATGGTCCCTGTCAACTCCTCCCCCATATCTCATTATTACACAAAGGGCTGAAGAGGGAATGTAGAGGTCACCATTTGGAAGGAGAAGTAATGCTTGTGAAGAAAAGTGTGGACTGGTTTTTTGCCTCAAAATTGAGGGAAGGGGGACCCCCAAAGCCTGGGGTTGTATCAAGGAGGGGAGGCTGACTTGTTTCTATCGTCATGACAGCAGGCTGGGGAGGACGGGGGCAAGAACAGCCGTAAGAGGCAAAGAGGTGTGGGTAATGGCCTGGTTCCTACTTCAAGCCCAGAGCCCAGACTAGGAGGGAAAGTGAGGTTGAAGGCAACCAGGTTTCCCAGGAACCAACCCAGTGTAGGGCAAACAGGTGCTTTCTACAAGGGAATGAAGCCCATCACTGCCAACTGAAAGTCTGCCCGAAGTCAGAGCTACTTCTCCAAGGGAAGCCACAGAGCCCAGGCAAGCTGCTTGGAGTGGAGTCCTTTAGCTGGGCTTACTGGGGCAGGCTGCTCCCATACCAGCTCTTCAAAGAAGGGGCTCGGTCAGCAGGCGTGGCTGCAAGCTTAGTCATGGGCATTCGAGGCAGCAAATTGGGCTTCTCACTTTACTTCTGCACCTTGGTCTGGAGGTGAGTTTGGGCAGGCAAGAGGAAGGTGGAACTGCCCTTCCCTCCATGCCCCCAGAGCTGCAGGTCCATAGACCTGTCCTTGTTGGGGAGGGCTTGGAGAGAATATGTACTTAGAGTTCTCATATGGACAGGACTAGGTCTTAGTACTTAGTGTAGCAAAGCTGCTTTTTTAAAACATCCAAGTATAGTTGACAATGTTACATTAATTTCAGGTATACAACATAGTGATTCCACAACTGTGTTACGCTGTGCTCACCGCACGTGTAGCTACCATCTGTCACCATATAACACTATTATACTATCATTCATTATATTCCCTACCCTGTACCTTTTGTCTCAGAGACCTATTGTTTCCCAGCTGGAAGCTTGGCCTTCTCACTACCTTTCATTCCTTTTTGCCCACCCCCCACCCCATCCCATCTGGCGACCTTCAGCTATCTGTATTTATGAGTCTGTTTCTGCTTTGTGTTAGTTGATTTATTTTTTAAGATTCTGCATATAAGTGAAATCATACAGCATTTGTCCTTCTCTGACTAATTTCACTTAGAAAAATACCCATGAATTTCAATGTTGTTGCAGGTGGCAAGATCTCATTCTTTTTTTATTCCTGAGTAATATTCCATTACACACACACAGGTGAGCATTGCCATATCTTTATCCTTTCATCTATTGATGGATGCTTAGGTTACTTTATAGCCAATACCTTGGCTATTATAAATAATGCTGCAAGACACAGAGGGGTGCATATATCTTTTAAAATTCATGTTTTTGTGTTTGGAGGTAAGTACCCAGTAGTGGAATTACTATATTGTATGGTATTTATATTTTCAATTTTTCGAGGATCCCCCATATTCTTTTCCACAGCAGCTGCACCAGTTTTACGTTCCCAGTAACAACGCATGAAAGTTTTTTCCTCTAGATCCTTACTTGATGCCAACACTTGCGATTTCTCTTCTTTTTTTTTCATTCTTGTCTTTTTAATACTAGCCATTGTGACAGGTGTGAGGTGATGATATGGCTTTGCATTTACCTGATGATTTTTTTTCATGTGTCTGTTGGCCACCTGTATGTCTTCTTGAGAAAACGTCTATTCAGGTCCTCTGTCCGTTTTTAATTGGTTATTTGGTGGAGGAAGTGTGGTGTGAAATTATACAAGTTCTTCAAAATTGTGGATACTAAGCTCTTATTGGACTATCCTTTGAAAATATCTTCTCCCATTCAGCGGGTTACCTTTTCACTTTCTTGATGGTCTCCTTTGCTGTGCAGAAGCTTTTTAGTTTGGTGTAGTCCCAATAGTTTGTTTTTGCCTTTATTTTCCTCACCTGAGGAGACAGATCTAGAAGTGAAGCTGTTTTGATAACTAAAGTGACTCAAAAATTAAGGAAGTGGCTGAGAGGTCATTAAGGGAGCAGCTATCCAGTAGGACAGAGGGTTTCCAAAAAGCAAAATGGTAGCAAATATTGGTAAAGAGAAGTTTGTATTTAGATGGTCAAGGATAAGAACTCTCAGTGAGACTCATTACTTCTGGAGTCTCATTGGGACTGACTCTGGGCTGCGCGTACCTGGAATTCTCCCGACATCTCTGCCAAGCAGGCTGAAATGTCCCCATTTTCGAGCCACGTAAAGACAGGTTCAGAGCGGTGACTTTGACTTATAACCTGGCAAGGCTAGTAAGCAGTCGAGCTGAGAGACAAACTTGGTATGTGCTCTTTGCATCCTGTCGTCCTGCTGCTCTGGCTATGGAGGGCCTACTGTGCATAGGAGACCCCACAGTCTTGTCCATACTAATTAAAAATCATTGCCTTGCTTTAACCTCACATACCTTAGTTTGACATACGGAATGTGTGGAGGAACCACTAACCCTCTTCCTCAGTGCTCAGATTCCCAGGGAGCCTCAGATGCCATGAAGAGAGTGCAGGGACCTAGTAAGAGTAAGGGCCTGCAAGTATTTGTTGGTCTTGTCCTCCCATCAGCGTGGGTCTGAGTTCTGTAACTCTCCTCGCCAAGAGCTGCCTCCAGTTTTGGGGGCATTGATCTGCCATCTGAAGGTATAACAGTGCTATATGATTCAAGGGTCACACTCACAGGGACAGTCAACATTTAAGTAAAGTCTGATCTCCAACATCCTGCCCAAGTCACATATGTCTCCTTTTCTCACATTGTGTTGTAATGTCTAATCATTTGCATACAACTTAAAGACCTAAGCCATTATTTTAGCAACAACTCAAATAACTACCATTGTCTTTGGGTGCCCTTCCTTCCTTCCTCCCTCCCTTCCTTCCTTCCTTCCTTCCTTCCTTCCTTCCTTCCTTCCTTCCTTCTTCACTGTATATCGAGCACTGGTTTTACTATGAAAATATAGATGCCTCAATACAGAATACCCCAAAGAAATGGAAGGCTAGGCATGAGGGTGAGTTAAGAATCTGGATGAAGAAAGGAGCCCACTGCTGTGCTGGGCATAAAGCTTTCCCACTTCCATTGCGTTGGGAAGGCATTTCCATTGCTTTTGTGGCTTGTGGCAAAGTTCTAAGTGACAAGTGATGGACAGGAACATCATAGACAATGTGTCCTTTCCAAAGAAGGCCAGTGGCTTCTGTTCTGCAGGTTTGAGTCCCTGAGGCTATTTCCTATATTGCTGGTCAAATGAATTCATGCATTTGTCACTCTGCCTTTGTACTCAGAGTTAATCGCCTTTTTTTTTTTTTTTTTTTTTAATTTCACCCCTTAATTCCTTCACAAGGAAGAGCAGAGCACTGGGATTGCCCATTGAAACACTCTTGACATTCTGAAAAGCCCTCCTTTGGGAGATCCAATAAATGTGTATTTGTGCATTCATACTTGGGAACAGTGGAATTCAGGAAGCTTATGATACTTTTAAAAGTGCATTCTGGAAAACAAAAGTTAGTTTCTTCCCTATGCATTCACTATACACAATTCTCTGCGGAGTCAGAAATAGTTCTGTAGCAGTAGTTCCTGAAGTAGCAAAGCCTAAAAAGAAAAAAAGACAGGTTCTCTGTAAAGTGGGTCTACTGCTAGTTTTGAATCCACATTTGAGGGTACAGAAACAGCCTGTTTTTTTTTTTTTTCGGTTGATCCCCGTTTGGGTACATGACTGGCCCTTTTGCAAAGACTGGGAAAAGGATCAAGTTAGATTTTCAGATACAGATCAAGATGAACCATATATGTATGGAGTTCAAAGCCCTGTTGGCCGTGTGGCTGAGAGGACATTGCCGAGAGCTGGATGTGAATTTGACCTGTCCGTTCTCCCTGAGCTGGCTGAATAATTTGTGACCAGATCTCTTACGGGTCTGCTTATATATGGAAAGATGAATCTCTTGATTCCAAACAAGCAATAGTAGGTCTTTATGAAGTTCAGATAAAATGGATGGAGGGCTCCTGGGTGGCTCAGTGGGTTAAAGCCTCTGCCTTAAGCTCAGGTCATGATCTCAGGGTCCTGGGATCGAGGCCCGCATCAGGCTCTCTGCCTGCCTCTCTGCCTAGTTGCGATCTCTGTCTCTGTCAAATAAATAAATAACATCTTTAAAAAAATGGATGGAGTAAGCTTTCCAAAAATCGATCACTTCTACAGGAGGAAAGGTAGCAAGAGGAAAGAACCTGAGCTATAGATGCAACACGAATGTGAAATTTTGGACTGAAAGCATGAACGCCATAAGCAATAGTCCTTCCTTGCTTCCTTGTGCCTCTGTTGCATTTCCAGTGCAAATGAAGCCCTGCTCCCGGGAGGAACCACTAACCAATTTTTCAGCTGCTTCAGCATCTTTCTGCATCAGGAAGGAGAATGCTAAAATTGCATTTTCTTAGGATCTTTATGCCACAGGGAATAAATCATGTTGCCTTGCAAACAATAAACAATCACATAAGTAGCAGGACTAGGCTAAAAAAGAGTCCTTAAGGCACCAGTATGCTGGGTAACCAGGCCTCAGAGAAGGTAACTTGCCCAAGCATACTCTTTTGTGAGTCCACTGACTCCCGAGCGAGTAATATCAAGCTTTGATTTCCGGTAAGCTCACCTACAAAGGATGAAGCTGTCTAGGGCAAGATCCAGGCTGGAAGGGGATATAAAGGAAGTGGATCAGTTACCAGGGCTAACCCCATAAGAGGAGTGGGGCCATCCTAGCTCTTGCCCAGAAGACCGAGTGCAAGGACCAGTTTCTGGAACTCTACTCTGGCCAGCAATGTAATGAATGTATGATGCAGGGCAGTGGCTGGTATCAATCTGACCAATGTATCCATATGTGGTAGGAGTCCAGCCAGTGGACGCAGGATGGTGAAGGAGAAAGTAGCCAATCATGACGAGGCCTGGCAAGGACTAGGAAGACAACTGGAGCCCCGTGCATGGGGTGATGTGGTGGGAAGGGCAGACTGTGAACCTAGAGGAGGGAAGACAAATACTGCTGTTGCCTCTGCAACAGAGTGGGACAGAAGTCCAAGCCCCCCAGGCTGGTTGTCTGAGACCGTTTGTTATTCACTCATTCATATACTGAGCATCTACTAACTACTAGTAGGTTGACCCTGAAAGGAAGCCATTCCCTGCTCTCCTAGTAGGAGAATCAGAAAGGAAAACCAGACAATAGCAGTGCAGAAAATGTAGCAATAGGAGCTGCATCAGGGCTGTGGAGCCCCTCATTCCAGCCAGAGTTGGGGTGGCCATGAATCATTCCCATTTACCAAGCAACCATTCTGTGCTGGAGCTTGGTGCCTCCACACATGACCTCACTTATGTCTTATCACAAATGCATAAAGCATCAGTATCAAATGCTGGGTTGAGGATTTGAAGCCAGGAACTATTTTGGCTGCAAAGCCCATGCTCTTTTGAGTGACTCAAAGCCCACAAATATAGAACATCTACAGCTAGAAACACTCCCCCCAAAAATCTTTGAAGATCATTCTACCCAAAAACACAAGAGAAAAAGATAATAGAGATTACAGCATGAGACAGAGAAAGAATTAAAATAGTGCTTTTAATATAATTTTCAGCAAATGTACAGTGTGTACTTTACATCACATGTTTCTAAACTGCTCATCTGGAAAATATAAGCTGCAAAAATACAGAATACCACACTCAAAATCTATTGAGTATGTGCTTTCCCCCCCCACATCCCTTCTGTGAAATGGTCATTTTTACCACCCCCGTACTCCCATCCCGTTGTAATCCAGCCTTGGCTACTTTTGGAAGAGTAGCTGGAGCCCTCCATTAGAGCCCTCCATCAGAGAAGCATTCTGGAGAGGGGGGTTTCTAGAGCGTGTCAGCAGGATCTCCCACGTGAACCGGGGGAGGGATAGGCCAAGGGGAATTTGCACACTCTTTAGCAACCCAGGAAAATTGCCTACTGCAAGGGTTTGGAGGACTCCTGACCACAGACAGCTCCTCAGTCCTCATCACAGGCCTGTGCTGGGGGCCTCAAAGGACCACACACTGGCCGGGTAATCCACACAGGGACCCTTGGGTTCTTGGGCAGGGCAGAGCGCTAAGTCAGGCCTGCGAGGTCTGTGGATAGTGGCGGGCTGTCCTCTGGAGGAGGAGGATGAGGGCCAGGCCCTCAGCTTCTCACAAAGGAGTCTTCTGAAGGTGAATGTGACTCGGGGCAGGTTTTCTCAGTCTCAATGTCTTGGTACTCTGTGCCTAAAAAGGGAGGAGGGAAGAAGAGCCAAGAGGAAAAAGAGATCGGTCTTTTCTGGTTTTCCTATTTTTTTTTTTTCTTAAGGCTTATATAATACCATCAGGGCTTTCCAGTAGAATGGACAAGAGCAGAAGTCATGCAAGGAAATACTGGGTTTTGCTCCATGTAACCCCAGGGAGCCAGATTCCAAGCCCAGAGACCTTTGTGAAGGCCACAGCTTTTTGAGACGCACGCTTGTCTACGTATCTACACCAACACTCAACTAGATGTTTCTTCTCTGGCAATGAGTAAGATGTATCCCAGTCATTAACTTGTCATCTTATATAAATCACCAGTGACAGGCCCTGTGTTCTGGGACTCCAAGTGTCCTGCCATCTCTGTTGAGATGTGCAGAGCACCAGAGAGCTTTCTCTTCCAGCATCCTGGACACGGTTTTCTCTCCAGCCACAGGATGCACCATGCATGCTGAGTCAAACAGTCTCCTCACTGGGGCAAAGTTCTTAAGCCTATGGCACACTTCCAAAATAGAAGTTGTGGCTTCATTTAAAAGGCATTAGAAACCCAGCTAGTCCCTGGGGTGATTTACAAGCTGGGTAGGTCTCATTGAATGTGACATGCAGCCCAGCTGTTCAGTGATAGGCACAGTGGAACCATACAAGGCCCCTTTCATTTACTTGGCCTCTTTAGACTCTGACCCGGTGGTAGAAAAGGTGACAGTGGGAAAATGTCACTCTTTTCCTCAGGATTTTGCAGCTGAGATCCGGCTTATAGGAGGCAGCCCATATATTTGGAGCAGTTTGGAGCATCCTTCTTCAACTTTCACGAGGATCAAGTTCTTGTGGTCTTGCGGGGGAGGGGGTGGGTTCTGTTGGAAGCCTGGGGAATAGGGAGTCGGGCAGGATAGGACAGAAGCGACAGCTGCGGTTGGTTTTTGTGTCCAGAACGAATAAGATAGAGGGTGATGAGTGCCGAGGATACTTCTACGGATGGGGTTAAGGTGGAAAAACGAAGGAGGGGTGTGTTTAAAGGTCTCTGGTGTTTAAGGTAAAGAAGTTTGTTTCATTTTAGATTCCTGTGCCTGTAGGCAAAAAATGCAGAGGCCTCACCAACAGCTCTTGGCTCATTTCTCTATGAGATATAGATTTCTGTGGGGGGTTTTCCCGAGTAGATGCCCTGCTGGCCTCAATGGAGCTTCCTAAGAGACACATCTGTGCTTTTGAGTTGGTGATGATGTGGTGGAGTAGAGCACTGGTTCGGGAGTCAGACAGGCCTGGCATTGGCTCCTGGTGACCTTTCTCACTATCTGCGTGACCTTGGGAGCCTTCAATACACTAAGGTTTCCTGATCTGTGAAAGTGGAAAAAATTAAGACTTACCTTTACCTGCTGTAAAGTTGCTGAGTGCATTGCCTGGGACCATGCCTTATGACAACTGGCCTGTAGGTAGCAGGCTCTTAACATGCGAGCTCCCCAGCCCCTTCCTCCTTTGAGGAGCTGGACTAAATCTATGCATTAGTTGGGTTCTTTCTGTAATGCAACTTCCTACATTGTATACATCCGGTCCATCTTATGTCCTTCGGTGATAAAGTTGAACAGTTTTGACAAGCATATCACTATGAGCGCTCTCTTCTATTAAGTTAGCATGAATTTAAGAAAAACATTATTTTGGGGGATTTAATGGCAAGACATCAACCTACAGAATGTTTAAACCTCCAGAAAATTTACCATTCCATTTGCTCATAGCGGAAGAACACAATCCCTTTGCCTTATGGAGAAGTATTCAGAATTTATGCTAATCATCAACTACTGATTGTTGGCCTGAGTCATTAATGCAAACATAGAAACCCCTAGAAAGTCTGTTCCTAAAAGTCTAGTATCTGATAATGTAAGACCTATCCAACCTGTGACCAACGTTGGTATGTCTGAAGACCCTGGGCCAGAGCCAAAATCCTGAGGTCCATGCTGAGGATCATGGTAGCACCTGGTGGGACAGGCGTATGGGATATCCCCACTGCAGCTGATGACCAGCACTGAGGAATGTCTCCCTGGTGTGTCAGAATGTATGAGAGGAGTCTCCTATCCCCTGTTATTGCCTGCTTCTGGTAGAATGCCCCAGAGAAACTGACCATTGGGCTCTGTGGTTAAGATCCAGAACAACACAGGAAGAATAAAAGTTCACAGAAGACAGCTGTCGTGATGTCCTGATGGTTATATTAAGGGGCATGTGAGAGTGGGTAGGACCCACGGTCCATCTGAGCCAGAGTCATCCTGATGAGGCAGTCCCTGGAGAGGGGTTTCTCATGTCTTGCTCAGTAGGCAGGGAGTACCTGTAAACCTAAAAGCACGGGCTTTGGATCCACAGAAACTGGGTTTGAATCCTGGCTCTGCTTCATGGCCTTGAACCAGTTTGGGAAGACTTCCCTGCCTCCTTTTCCTCTCCGGTACTCTAATAACAGTTCAGCTCACAGGGCTATTTCCGAGATTAAATGACAATTTAATATGTACAAGAAGCTTGTTCACAGTAAGTGCTTGGTAAATGTTAGCTACTATTATTATTAGTTATTAGTAGTATTTACCAATCATTCCACCTGGTGCATTAGCTTCACAGTGCCAATGTTTTGTGTTGTTGGGAAGGGATGTGAAATACTATTTGGATATTTGGATTCACTTTTCTTTTTTTTTTTTAAACTCATTCCTCTATTTCCTCCTCCCATCCCCATTTCACCACACAAGAAAAGCAATTACTGTGGCAGAACTATGGAGGATCCGAGCTGGAAGGGGCTGTAGCTCAAATTCCCCTACAGAGAGAAAGATGACGTTGCCTTCACTGTGAATCCTGCCAGTCATGGGTACTTACCGTACTCTTGGAAAATGGGATATCTGTGTTAGGTTCCTGTGGGCAGTAACATCAGAGCTGACGGACCCCTCCAACACATGCCTTGGCCCGTGCTAGAGCAGCCCCAGCTGCTAGGGCCCCCCTTCCCCCAAACATGCTGCCTTGCTTCAGAGCTCAGCACACTGCTGCCCTCAGCCACTGTCTTTGTAAATAAAGCTTTATTGGAACACAGCTCATGCACTTGTTTATATATGAGCTGCTCTCCTGCTACAACAGACTTGAGTGGCCCTGACGGCGTATGACTCTCGAAGCCTTAAAATGTTTACTACCTAGGCCTTGACAGCAAGTCTGCCAACGTGTTCTGTAGGTCCTCTCAGGAGAGGTAACCTCCTGCCCTATCTTCCTGGCAGACACCCACTGCCCTTTAGTTCTTGCTTCTAGACCATGCCTCTTTCTCTCTCTCTGAAACCTTCCTGATTCTCAAATCCAGGAGGCCGAACTTCCCACCAGCATGAATCAGCCCTCCCTGGGCCCAGTCAGAGCCGGGCTCTATTATTGTAGTGTTTTTGTTTGTGTTCAGGTCTGTCTGGCTCACGGAATTGGGAGCTCTTGGAGGATGGAATCACGTCTTTTTCATCTTTGTAGCGAGTCCAGAATCTTAGTAAAGGAATGAACGAACGAATACATGTTTAGAAATTGTCGAGCTCATATGACATATCCCCGGACCACACTCTACAAAAAGCAATCACGCTACCACGTGGATGATCTCGGAGAGGCAGGAGTTCTGGCCCTGTCTTCAGGGCCGTCACAGACCTCTGAGGTACAGGAGACTCTTTTGCTTTTCTGAATTTCCCATTTTAGGCCTTTTAACTGTGTCCTTTCTGCCGTGACGACCAAGCACTCTGAGATCACCTACAAATGTGAGAACAGGGAGGTGAGGGTGGGTGGCTGTGGCCAAGCACGTGTTACCCTGGGCAACAGGCCCTGTAAGAGGCATCTCCACAAAAAAATTATCTTCTTGCATATTCTACCGGTTTTACGAGTTTATTCGTCGTCACCAACCATAACCCCCCAGCGGGGCTGGGTCTGAAGGCTATCATCTGGGGCCAGTTGCTCCAACAGTGCGGACTGACTTGGAAGCAGTGGTATCGCGAACAGGGAGGAGGGGCAGAGGGAGGATGAAGAGGATGGGATTTATGTTCCACACTAATTTTCCAGGCTGAACTTAATTTTCACTAGCACCTTCTCTTGGAAAACATGGCACATCTTCAGTATTTGGCCTGGATTCTGACATAAATGGAAGCAAAACTCACAGTCGAGAGGAGGCTGAGGGAGAGGGCAGCAGCATGAGCTCAGCAATCAAGCCCCTACTGTGTGTCCGGAACTTTCTCCTGAGCCATCAAAATGGGCAGAGAAGAACACAAGACGGCAAATATTCTCTGCGCCGGCCTGGTTTTCTCCCTTCATCAAAATCAGATCACACCAAAGACAACGCTGGAGTGGAACTCCATCAAACTGTAAGAGAAGTTGATCCTGTCCCCCTTCTCCCTCTGCTCTTGACTGTGACCTTTATTGCTCTGATGTCGCTGAGTACAGATCTGGCAGGCCAGCCTGGGTGGAGAAGAGAGGGAGGGGGTCCCTGTGAGGACCTGAACGGCAGGCAGCAAGAAAACCACTCTCGCAGGCTCTTGGAAGCCAACAGTTTCTTTTCCTCAGTGGGTTTCTCTGTGTGTGTGTATACATATATACACACATACATGTTTTATTTTCTCCATTTCATATGTTCCTCAATGACTGGCCTGCTCTAGAAGTGTGGGAGATAATCCCTTCGCAACTACGGTCGGATCGTTTTCCTGAGAAAATGCCTCCAGGGTGGTAGGGCGGCCATTCCCAGGGACTGGCTGGTTGCCCCCACATGGAACATTACTCTCTATCATCTCTTGCTCCTCTAGCTGCAGTGGAGCAGCAGCTTTCCAAGGGGGACAGGATGAGGAGCCTTGCCGTGCCTGAGTGAGGGGAAACTCTAGGCCATCCCTGAAGACAGGGAAGTGGATTAATTCCGGAACTTAACTGCAGAGACACCACTTTAAAATGTATAGGCCTAACTTAAAAAAAAAAAAAAAAGTCATGTCTGGAGGAAGCCAGTCTACTGTCAGGTGGTGAGAAAGAAGTGATTTTTACGGAGAAGCACACTCCTTCCTGCTTGGAAGACATTAACAGGTGCATCAAAGGATTCCGTAGAAGCTCTTGGCTTCCCCTTATTATTTTGCCTGCTAAGCACTACTAGCAAACTACTGAGGGGAAACTGGGAGAGGAGGCCTCTCTTGCTCCTTCATTAGCTGTGAGGAAAGCCCACATGCTGTGGCCTTCCAGAGTGGCGATGTCCCCAGGGTGCCTTGATGCTTCCCAGCCTCCCTCCGTGGAGATGTGAAGGAGGGGGCAAGGCTGCTGGTCTTCCCCGACAGTGCATACCAAGCTCCCAGATGTCCCAGAGAGGCATCTACTTTCACGAAATGTGCTTACTTCACATGCAGGAATAACATCAGTCACAAACATCTTGGTCTACATGTAGGAGCTACAAGCATCTATCAAAAACTTGCGGCAAAGAGAGGCTTATTTATCCATCTCTGGGCATGTTTGACCAAGATGGCAGAGGAGTTTAGAACAGGAGAGAGAGAGCGACAAGCTTGGTGTTCACCTTCTAGGTTTACTCTACCCCTTACATTTTCGTTTTCTCTAAGTCCAGGGGAGCTCTTGCCGGGAAATCTTTTCATTCAAAATACCACTCAAAACCAAACAAATAACCAAGGAGCTGGATGGAACGCTGTGAGTACAATGGTTCTTTATAGCACAAAAGGAAACCTAACAGCAGACTAGGTTTTCTGTTCTGTAGTAGGAGAGACATTAACACTCTAAGAGGTGACACACGGTGCTTTAGAGCCGTCTCGCAGTGGGGGACTTCAGGTTCCCTCCCAGGTGTTCATAATACTGAGCCCTGGAGGCATTTGCCTTTCTCATCTCAACATGTCATTCATCCTCAAATATTAGGGGGAGAAAAAACCCAAAATGCAAAGAGTTTTCAAAAAAGAACCTTTTTTCTCTTGAAAGCAAATGGCCCCATGAAAACACGAGGTCAGCGGGGCTCAGTGTGCGTGCACTGAGTTTGGAGAGCTACGCAGAGGGCGGTGACCTATTAGCAACACATTTCAAAACAAAACTACAAAATTCACCCCAGACCTGTACAGAACAGTTTCAAAGCCTTAGGAGTGACAGAGCGTACATAGTTTATGAATTGGCTGGAGAACAATCCCACCTCTTACTAGTTAACGTACTGATAAGCGTCCCTGTGTCCATGGACAAGGGCGGACTACAAGTTCACACACAGAAGGGTGGTTTTGGAAGCATCCTGTCCCAGGAAGCCGATCACAGTGGCCCCGCACCACAACATAAACTTCTCCTTGAGTCATCCTTGCCCGGTGGGGCTTTCTCTCGCTTCGGGCTGTTGCTCAAACTGCCCCACTTAAAGTGTGTGTGAGAAATTGGGCACAACAGCCGTTCTTCTCCCCACTCTTCATTCCTGATTCTTTCGCTGCCCTCTGGGGGAACTGAACACCTGTGTCTCAGGTGAAAAGGCAAACCAAACAACGACCCTTGAGATCTTTCTCGGGGCAGGAGTGGCCTGGACCAAGGTCACCGAGGAAACATGAACGAATGTTTACTGAGCCACGGGTGTGCATGTGTGGGCTCCCCCATAAGCTCTGTCCCCTTACAGGAATGCCCTTAGGAGGCCAAGGCTGCTCACTTCAAGACCTTCCACCACGATTCTCCTCCCAATGAGGTTTCCCCGCTAGCTGCTGGAGCGGTAGCCACTTTCAAAACAGATCAGGCCTCTTCCAGACTGACCCTAAAAACAGTGATATTTTAGTGCATCAGACATGCAGTGGCTTCCACGACCCTGTGGGTCTGTTCCTCATCAGAGACCCCACAAACGGCTCAACAGCTCATGCTAGGGGACTGTTCCTTCTAATGCCTATCTCCAGAAGCATTGCACCCATCCACACAACCCACATCTGAGCGTGTCTCCTCCATGAGCTGAAAAGAATGCCTCTCGGAATGTGAAGCATGAATATAAAAGGGCTTCCCATGACAGTGATCACTGAATCATGGGGAATAAAGCCAGAAGGTGAATTTGCAATTCATCACATTATCCCCTGTTGTCTCAAATGTGATTCTTTGAAAGGCAGGCTGCATAGACACTCTTTCTCAAGCATTTTTTTTTTCTTCTCGTAGCACATGGTATACTCTTGTTTTCACAGAATATCCAAATGAGGATAAAACGATAAAAAAATTACAATAGATTAATTGCATCCCTTGAATCACATTATATTTTTGGTGCATTAAAAAAAGGAGGAAAGGAAAAAGCAACCAGCATAATAAATTCAGCTTAGAGAACTGTGTTAGTGATTGAAGGGTTAACATGGATTTTAGAAGTGGTTAAAAATAGTATTAGAGGATTATACATACAACAGTTTGAAATTCATATGCATTGCATTTTTTTTTCTTTAAAAATGGCAAAATGTTTGGCAAATGTAAGCAAATGACTTGGACTGTGAGGGTTTCACCGGCTCTGAGCGAAGTCAGTCATAGCCAGGTGAGGCCCACTGCTTCCTGAGGTCACTCTGCAGGGCTGGGGGGGGGGGAGGTACTGGCCCCCCACACCTGGCTCCCCCCTCGGGCCCTCAGTCTTGAACATGAACTTGGAGCTGGTGACAGGTGCCAATTAGAGACTGGAGCACGGACCACCCATTAGCATCGTTGAGAGAACTGTGGGGCCTCGAACCACATGCAGACTGGGTGAGTCGTCTACACAGTGACCCATATTGCGGAAGTTAGAGGAGGGGGCACCGGCTCCTCCGCCTTGCACACTCCCCACCCTTGCGTGGAGGGGGCAGGTGGCACGGGGTGTGTGTCCCTAGTGCTTATCCTGGCAATGTTGTCGACTTGTGATATTTAGTAGACTTTTAAAAAAAACTTGTTTTGTATGTGTATGTCCAAGCTGGCCACCACTGTTCCCTGAATTTGACAGTGCCCGTTGCTTGCAGCTGTCGGCATCCCGAAAAAGCATGAGGTGCCTTCAAAGAGTAGACTCTGGGCCCCAGCAGGTCGGACGTCAGACACACGATCCCATGCTCTCCTTATCGTGAATTCTGTCTGGCTCTGATTTTGAGGAAGAGGACAAAGGTCGTGTTGCATGGACGTATTGTGTTGTGTGTGTGTGTGTACGTGTGTGTGTACTTTTTTTTTAACTTTTTTTTTTCCTAGGAAAAATGACCCTTTGATTACTAATACAGAGTTCAACCTCCTTTCGTCACTATAAAACGGATTCCATGTTTTCACACCACTCATGATCTTCAAGGTTATAGATAAATTTTGTCCTATGGGTCTGGCTGGCGGGCACAGGGTCCCTCCCCAGATTGTCTAGGGTCAGAGTAGAGGCAAAGAACTCACTGGTGCTCAGCCCGCCCTCGTGGTTTTTGATGTAGCGTTTATAGTTTCTCCGCAGGCACTGCCACGTGGTCGTGTAGAGGACGAAGGCAGACGACTTGAGCGCGATGGCGATGCTGACGTACAGGTGCCTGTAGGCCACGTTGTCGTAGAGCACGCAGGCGCCTTGCTCCCCGCAGAACGTGCTCCAGAACAGGCAGGTGGAGTCGATGCCCGCCCCGAAGATGAGGGGCGGGGGGATGAAGCCTGCGAGAGGGGAGAGCACATGTCACGCTCTGGCTGTGCCGGCCTCTCCCGTCCCCACGTGGACCCCCTGGGTGAGCTGCCAAGACTGCAGCCCGAACCCCAGCTCTGCCCACACCTGAGCCTTTGTTTGCTCATCTGCAAAATGGGGATCCTAGCACTCCTGCTGAGACTGCTTGGAAGACCGACCCGAGGAATCCATGGAAAGCGTTTAGAGGGGTGTCTGGAACACCTTAAACAGAGGGAGTGGCAGCTGTTACTGCTCTCATCTGCGGAGAATCTGAGAAGGAAGAGCCAGGCTTCCCTGGAGGGACCGGTCCTGGTGTCAAAGCAGTGTAGCCTCCCAGAGGGAAACGCAAGCAGGTCGTGTGTGTCATGCGTTGGGTTCCAGCGGTCCTTTAAGGCCGTGTGGGTAGAGGGAGCTGGGGCTAGAAGGGGCCAGGAGCTGAACATGAGTACGCTTTACCCTGTGTGTATATACACACACGTGTGTCAGTATATATGCATGCATACACGCGTACATAAACATGTATAATATGTATGCACACATGCTAACAATTTCCCATCTCTTAGACGTTACCACTGCATTGAATCCTTTTTTTTTTTTTTTTCCTAAGATTTTTACTTACTTGACAGAGCAAGAGAGGGAACACAATCAGGGAGAGTGGGAGGGGGAGAAGCAGGGTTCCCACGGAGCAGGGAGCCCGATGCAGGGTGTGATCCCAGGGTCCTGGGATCATGACCTGAGCCCAAGGCAGACGCTTAACTGAGCCACCCAAGTACCCCGAATCCTTTCATTCTGAGCTGGAAACTGGCGGGCACTTTCAATCAGTGATCAAAAGTGGCAGAGGGGATACAAACTGTCTCCTTAATTCACGTCTTTAAGCTCAGAGGTTATCTGTCCTGGCTGCCTGCTTAAAGTCATCCAAGGTGTTCCATCCCCAAACAGTTAAATTAGAATGCTTGGTGTGTGGCCAGGCCATCAGGATTGTGAGAGCCCCCCCTGGTGAGGGGGGCAAGCGTTTCATCTGTACTAGGGGAAATCAATGGATGGCTCATTAATACAAATTAACTGCCTCACAAAAAAAGGATCCTTAAGGCCAGAACACGGTGGCAGTCATATCCAGGGACAGACCTCAAGAGCAGAACGTGATCACTGGAAGCAAGATGCAACAGATCTGAGATCCTATTGCTGGGGCAGCCTGTGCTCTGGGGTGTTCCTTCGAGGGCCAGCCTGGAGTGTCAGTTTCCCTTTTTATCAGGGAAGGTCCCCTCTGAGAATCTGATGTGATGAGATGTATTTTTTTGGACTAAGGATCTATACCTACAAAATGACACCCATGTTTCAGGGGGTTCTTGGACCTCAAAAGTCCATTCATGGTCACCAGAATTAGAACACCCATGTTATATGGGCTTTGTCCTTCCTTTGAGGGACCCTCCAAGGGCAGCCAGGGAGGGAAAAGGCTTCCTGAGGGCAACAGCACTTCCTCGGTTCTGATGACAGGCCCAGAATGGGCGTGAGGGGGACTGTACTGCCCCATCGAGCTGATGAGGTTGGCAGAGGTCCTGGTTCCCCAGACAGCACTTAGCCTAGCCTCACCCCTGCCCAGCTCTGCCCAGCTCTGCCCCTTGTGAGCCTGGAGAGAAAGCCCAGAGAAGGAATTTTAGCTGAGACCTCATTAAATTGCCCAAGCACCTTGATTCCATAGGTGAACTCCAAGCTCAAAATCCTGCACGATCTGATCCCGCTCTGCAACTTCTAGGTCAGCTTGGGCCCACCGAAGGGAGAGTCGTCATCGTGGTCTGGGCCCTTTCTTGCCAACTGCTTGGCCTTCTCCCAGCCCCTCCAACATGAGCCCCCTGGACTAAAGGCCCTGACAGCCAGGTAAGAGAAACCAAGTCATACTCCACATTATTCAGGTAAAGAAATGGAGACCTGGAGCCAATTTATAGACTCTGGGAAAAATGGGACAAATCTGGCTGTTCCTATGGCCTGATGGGATCATTTGAATCCATTCACTGATCTCTCTGGGTTTTAGGAGTTTGTGATAGCCCCCAAGTGTTCCTCCCTCTTCTTTCTTCTCTCTTGAGGTCACTAGGTCCAAGCTCATCCATCACCAAGCAATGAGGTACTACGACTCCGATACCCTGACTACAGCTCTGCCATGGGAAGGGACTGACCCCCGACACAAGGGCCCCTTGCCCCCCCCCCCAACCCCCTAATGCAAAGGGGCTGAAAGAGTAGCAGGCAAATCCACACTGGGCAAATCAGGTCCTGTTTTCAACAATGGGAGGAAATTTGCAATATAAAGGAGTCATTCTTTAATCCTTGCTTGGACCAAAATAGCCCTCTAAAATGCCAATATGTAACTCCTTCCCGTTTCTGTGTCTGCTCAAGGGTTTTAAAAATATTGTGTTATCGCTGAAGTAGGGCATCCTTCTTTGTGCTAACCGTGTCAATTTTGTACTGCCTACTGTCAAGCCCCATTACCAGATGACTCAGCCCTGGAAGGAGTCAGAAAAAGCCTTCAAACAGAAATTAGAAAGCTAAGTGCCTAAAAAGTTTTTCACATTTTGGAGAGCCTTTGTGAGAGACAAGAATGAACCTTTGAGTCGAAAGCCTAGAGGTGAGTCGCTTCATCTCTTGGTGCCTCAGTTTCTTTATCTTTAAAATGGAGCGAATCCCGCCCCCTTGGCCAGGGCCAAGGTGAGTACTGGTACAAATGTGGTGCTGGGCACGGCCTGGTCCTTCCGCATGGCCAGAGCTCTTGTTACATCCTTCATGCTATACGATTTGGGATAACGGTTTAAACTCTGGGTTTAATACTTTAAATATCACCTTTATGAGGTTCCTTTTAGATTTGAGGGGGAAAATTTGGTTTTTCCACCAAATTCATCTTCTCCTTGAGAGTGACTTAAAATTCTGCCCCAAAGGGGAGCTCTGGCTATCAGGTGTGCAGAGGGTACCAGTGAGGAAGAACGGACTGGATCTCTTTCCTTAGAGGTCACTCATCATTCTGTTTCACTCAGGTGGACCAAATAAACGCCCGGGCCATCCCTGCCAGCTTCTGCCTCCCTAGACACCAATGGGAGACTCCTTTCCAATGGCAGAAGGTAATGAAGGGGAAACCTCATTAAAATGGAGTAGGGAGGAAAGAAGGGGGAGCCATACAACAGAAGAACTGTCAACTGCAGACCCCAACAGGGAAAGTAGTACATTGCATCTCCTACAAGAAATGGACTGACCGCAAACTCAGTCAGTAAGAACCTATCAGCGCTGTGAACGCCTGCTGCTTTTCTCCAATGGACTCTCATTCAGTACCCCTCCTGAGGTCCTCCTCTTCCTCCAGAAAGTCACCTTCCTCTACTTTGTTTAGATAAGAGTCGCCTGTGGTTTTGCTGTAGCTTATGTGCCCCAAATTGCATCTCTTATTCTCGAATAAGCCCTCCCTTTCTTTATGTCGGTAAAATAATGGGCTTTTATTTTTAAGGTTCACATTCTTTAGTGATCACAGTGGGATCCAGACAGGACTTGCCACGGCCCCATCATGAGCAAACCGGTGCTTCCAGAGCCCAGTGAGCTGCTTTCCTGCTGAGCTTAGAGTCTGCAGGTAAGTTTCCTCCTGGATTTCAAGCTCCATTCTGCTTTGAGCTCTCCACTCTTTACTCAGGATCATTTTAAGGCTTTGTCCTTTCTGAGAGTACTCATCTGGCCTTTGGTTGGATTCCTTTTGGAATCAGGTCATTCCTGTTTTTGTGTCTTTAGAGAATGAGCCTCGGGGCGCCTGGATGGCTCAGTTGGTTAAGCGACTGCCTTCGGCTCAGGTCATGATCCCGGAGACCGGGGATCCAGCCCTGCACCAGCTGAGCGGGAAGCCTGCTTCTCCCTCTCTCACTCCTGCTGCTTGTGTCCCCTCTCTAGCTGTGTTTCCCTCTGTCAAATAAATAAATAAAATCTTTAAAAACAAAAAACAAGTGAAACAAAACAAAACCCTCTAAGAAATGGGGTCCCAGCCCTCAAATTGCTCTAGGGGGCGCCCTCCCCCTTTCTGGGACCCCGCTGGTTTTATGTTTAAGAACTGCAGTCCTCCTCATGCATATTTCTAACTAAAAGGGCCAACTTAACCAAAAGTCACTTGGGATTTTAGTGGGGGAAACTTCCATCTTCCTAAATTGACTGTTCTCAAAACTGGATCTAAAAGTATCAACTGAATAGGATGTCTGTATTGATTGGTATTTTGAAGCTTTCAAATGTTATCAGCAATCTAAAATCTATACTAGCTAAGGCAAACAAAGTAACAAGGGCGGCTGAGGCCACTCTTTCCCTCCGTGTCTCAAGATGTAGGACAGCCTCCTGGCTCAGGTCCAACCTCTGGCACCATTTTCCTCTATTTGCTCTGCCCCTCCTCTGCACTCTCCCAGGCTGATCCTTTCTCTCAACCTCCCTTTCCCTCTGAAGGAACTTTTCCCTCCTCTCCTTAGACCTTTTAAAATCTGCCCCTTTAAGGTTAAGTCTCAGAGGATCCAAAATACGCCCCACATTTCTTATGTTCCCTGGAACAAGGCCAATAATAAGCCATCGTTAAAGAGTTTCCCCAAGTGACTGAGGACCCCCATAAGCTTTGCTCAAGAATTTAACCATTATTCGCATTTACCAACCTGGTTTCTAGAGAGTTCTATTATTATACATGCCTGTTGGTGAGGACCTGGCCAAACACTGGATGAAACCAGCCTGATGGGAACAGCCTAAAGGGGATTTATAGAAAACAGACCCCTAACTTTTGGCAGGATGCTAGAACACTCTCCGGAAGGGTTCACCAAGCAATTATCGTAGCTTTTACTAGCCTGTTGATTGGAACAAAATTTAGGTCTGCACACAAAAGCCCGATGAACCTATTCATGACTATTACAATCAACTCCAAATTGTCTTTAAAGAACATTCTGGTCTTCCTTTAGATGTAGAATCCGGGGAGCACTGAACTCAATTTATTATTGGTTATTATTATTTACAATGGTATTTTATTTATTTTCTTCTTTTTTTTTTTTTTGAGAGCCAGCGAGAATCCGAAGAAGTGTCCCCACTCAGCATGGAGCCTGACAGAGGGCTCGACCTCATGACCCTGAGATGATGACCCGAGCCAAAAGAAAGCGTGGGACACTCAGCTGACTGAGCCACGCAGGTGCCCCGGTATTTCTTCTTTAGTTAAAAGGACCGGGATGGAATTTGGGAAACTGCCCACCCCAGATTTAATTTGGCACATCAGCTCACTTGTACCCTAGATGAGTCACCTAAAAGAAAGTACTAAAATTCTTAATTTCCAATGCTGGCAAACGAACACCCCTAAAAACCAACCCTTGCGTAATTTCTGCTTTTACTGCTAAAAGCCAGGACCATGGGAAAACAAACAAGTGCTACAGGCACCTGTAGCCTTCTAGCCGGACTCTGCAATGTCCTGTTAATTCCCAGTGTTGGGCTCTTCCCAATCCTCTTTCTTGATGAGCTCAGAGAAACCACTCTCCAGACTGGGAGTGAATCTGTCTTTATTGACACCAGAGTTACATTCTCGTTGCTCAAGCCCCCGCCTCGGATATGAAGCCAGTTCAAATAGTGGGGAATCTTTGATAAACTGCAACATCTTCCCATCTCTGAACCTAGTCCCCCGGTTTAGGCCCACCGATACCCATCCTTTTCTCCTTACTTATTTACTGGGCTGAGATTTCTTAGAAAAATATCAAGCCAGAATTTCTTTCTCCCAAAGAACCTGACTGTAGTAATCAAAATAGCCAATTAGATGAATCAAACGACCCTTCGGCATCTAGTATTTGCTCCGACTCTGCCAGGTCTGGGGCTGGGTCTGGGGCCACCAATCATTTGTCCCTGTTGGATCCACTGCCACCCTTTTTATGGGCAAGATCTTCCACTGATAATGGCAGGCTCCATAGTATACCTTCCATCAAGATTCAAATAGACCCCTCAAAACCTCTCTCCAGAAGTAATCAATACCCTGTAAATAAACCCTTCAAGGCATCAAGCCTATAATAGATTACAGGACCCAAGGCTTAATTAGCCCCTGAACCAGTCCCTGGAATAACCCTGTTTTACTCACGAGAAACCCAGTAGCTGAGGACGGACGTTCGACCATGACCTATAAGCAATAAGTAACATTACTGTCCTTCTGTGCCCTGTAGTTCCCAACCCCCATACACTACTGGCATCTATTCCCACTAAAAGCAGATTTTCATTGCAGTTCATCTATGCACTGCCTTTTCTCAGTATTCCAGTTGATAAGGACAGCGAGTATGTTTTTGATTAAACCTAGACAGTAATGCCCCAGAGGCTACATACCCTTCTAACTTTTCATAAACCTTCGGAGTTGATTTGGATGATGTTACAATACAGACAGGATTTCCTTTTCTGCTCCCTTTCTCAAACTTTTTTTTTTCCCCCTAGAATAAGCACACACACCCACACACCTGTGTGCATGTGCCCAAAGTGGGGGCGAGGAGCAGAGGGAGAGCGAGAGAGAATCTTCAGCAGGCTCCACACCCAGGATCTCACAACCCTGAGATTATGACCTGAACTGAAATCACAAGTTGAATGCTTAAGCCACTGAGCCACCCAGGTAAGCCCCCTTCTCAAACTTCTTTACACAACATAGCATCTTCTTGTTTAAAACTTTTGGCCTTAGACAGACATAGAGAAACTGCAGTTTTCTCGAAGTCACGGTCGACACTTAGGGCACCTGATTTTGGGATAGGACTACATTTGGATGCAGGCAGTTTTCATGGCACCCAGAACTGCCCAAAACCTAAAACTAAGCACCATTTGAGTTTTTGGGGGGGCTACCTGGCTACAGTTGAAATTAGATTCCGGACTTTTGTCTAACCTCTATTGGCTTTACTAAAGAACGACAAACCTGACCCTATCATTTGGAAAGATCAGGAAGACCCACCTTTTTCTTTTTTTTCCTATTTTTTAATTAACATATAATGTATTATTTCAGAGGTCCAAGTCTGTGATTCATCAAAAGATACAGCTTTTGAGGGTTTAAAGAAAAGCCTAATAAAGCCCCCTGTCCTCAGACATCCTAATAATCAACTTCCCCTTTCCCTGTTTTTACGAGAAGGGAAGGAATGGCCCTTTGAGTAGCCAACCAAAACATGGGACCACCATCTACCCCTAGGGTGTTGGGGGCCAACACCATGACCCTGTGGCCCAAGGCTATCTGCCTCACCCCTACCTCAGGGCCATTCCTGCTACTGCCCGTTTAGTTAAAGCCAGAGGAAGCCCCTCCAAACTGTAGTTAATAAACTGTGCCCTTGTGCCCCCGAAAATAGGCCTGAATCCTCCTCACTCCATACTTGGCAGGAGGATGTCCTAGAAGGTGAGGCAGCTGGCCACCAAGTGCTCCTCACACGACTCTCCTGACGCAGCAGCCTTCACGGGCTGTTCTCCCCGCTTCTCGACAGATCACGTTTGACTCCCTGTGACCACATGTAGGAAACTCCTCCACCTAAGGCAGATTTTTCATGGTTTATTGATGGCGTTCTTATTTAAAGGATGAAAAAGGTAAATATGGTGCGTATGTCACTGCAACTCCTTCTGAAGTCACTGAGGCAGTCCTCTGATCTTGGGCTACTTGGGTCCAACAGGCTGAGATACACAGCTTTTGTGCTTGTAGCCCATCCAAGGGTAAAACCACGAACATTTAAACCGATAGTCCAGTTCGCCTTTGGGGTAGCTCATGGCTTGGGAATATTATTAAGGTTGCTGAGCCTTCCAAACTGGACCCCTAGAGCTCAAAGGAAATCACCTTGCTGAGATTTCCACCAAAAATGCTGCTTGTAGGGAAACCAGTAGCCAGATCTCGATCATGGTCCAAAGGGATGTTCTCACAAAGGATCCTTTGGAAAAACTGACCAGAGATGCCCAACAATAGGCCCCAGAGAAGGAAAAACAACAGTATTAGAGATCTAATAATTGTTGGTTCAACAAAAAGAGAGAACTCTGCTTTGGACCAACTTACTATCTGGCCCTACCAGAAATTCTAAAATTCTCACTACTGACAACTGCACATGTATTAAGCCATTGGTCTGCTGACAGAATGACAGCATGTACGAACCAATATTGCTGGGGAAACATTAAGGCGGCCAGCAATGTGTGTGCCTCACTTGGCCTCCCACCCCCCGTCCAAAACAATGATGCAGGGAAACCTGTTTCCGTTGCTGTAGGACACTTCAAATTACCTAATGGGCCATTTGAGGTTTGCAGATGAATTTCATAAAGTTTTAGTCATGGTTTGTGCTTTTCCTCACTGGACTGCAGCTTTCCCTTACAGACAGGCCATTGTTTCCTCTGTGGCTAAAATTGGGTTAGAAGAAGGATTCCCACCTGGGGAGCTCCTCCTGAGCTTCAGAGTGATCAGGGACCCCGTCTTACCAGCCAGGTGCTTTGAACATCTGAGCCGCATGGCCAGTTTTAGAATGCTTACATTGTGCATCCCATCCTCAAGCCTCAGGGTTTCCTCAATGGGCTACTGGTGCTGTGAATACTCCACTGGCTACATTTGTACAGACGCCCCCAAAACCTTGGCTGAAAGCATTGCTCTTTGCTTTCTGCCTCTCAGATCCCCCTCCGCTGGGAGAGTCACGGGATGTGCAATGTGCTTGGCTCCAGCCCCCTTTGGTAACAGCACTCTGGCCTTAAGGAGTGTGTCAACCTGAGGCAAGTTAACTCCTCCTTGCTGACCGAAGTCCCTGGATGGGTAGCAGAACTAATTTACTTGGAGATCTGCAGACCACTGGCCTTGAGAAGGACCAGGACTTTGCCAGGCTCTGGAGGCCAGCAAGTCTCCTTGAAACTACACTCCCTTTGCTGATGACCCTAAACTGGGCCCGGTAGAAAACCTCAGCGATGCCTTTTGGACAAAAGCTTGCCTTCTTCCCACGTGGCCAACCTCCTGAAAAAAGCTCATGTTCCTTTCCAATCACAGATTTGTCTCTTGGGTGATCAGAAGCCCAACTTGAGTTTGGTGACATGCTGACCGACCGTTGATAAGATCTACGTCAGTACTGTAAGGGCCTCATCGCTTCTCTGGAAACAGCCCTGCTTCCGTGGAACAGTCTTCTCAGTGTGAAGACCTTGAGCATCCCCCCTTGCAACCTCAACCTTTGGTCGATTGGAAAAGACGCTTCCAGAAAGATTCCCTTCAACTTTGCACTGATGAACCAGCATCGTGCCGCCATATGCCAGAGAACAGAGCCCTGGATTCACGTGACTCATCCAAAGAGAGCACCCAGCCCTGAACGGACCTGCACCCCATCTGGTGACACGTAAGTAAAGATTTCCTGGCACCAGAGCAGACGGCATGTGATGGGATCCGTAGGCCAGGCCTGTGAGGAGTTTCCAGGCTCAGTGGAGTCTCTTTTTCATTTGGTTATTCACGGACTCTAGAGTCTTATTCAAAATTCATAGTTTCTGCACTCTCAACTTTACTGCATTCTCATAGCAATATCTCTTAAGTTCCAGCAGTGCTTTTGAGAAAACAATGCTGCTTTTCAACGTCTTTGAAGTTTCGTTGTTTTGCAAAAAGTTCACCAGCGATGGCATCATCTTTACACGTGCGGCGTCTCTTCCCAAATGCACGTGGTTTTCCGGGGGGAATCCGAAGTGTCCATTGTTCTGTTCTCATGACTGCCTTGAGTGGGGGCTCCCAGGAGAAGTAGGTGAGTCGGGGCCTGTCTCTGCAACGGGGACTTTTCTTCCCGAAGGTGGAATGAGGGCCAATGAATCATTTTAGATGGCTCCCTTCAGCTCTAGGATCTTGTTTTAAAACCTCATCACACAATCTGGAAGAGTCGTGTTACTTTTGATTTCTGTACTGTCTGTCAAACCTTTGTAAAAACAGGCCCTGAGTCTCCAGTGCCTGAGACTGGTCCTGCTGTCTGTCCTTGTTACTTGAATGGGACTTCAGCAGGTTTCCCGCCTGCACAGTGCCCCACCGCCATGTGCCGAAGGAAAGATCCTTCACGGCTCTGAGGGACAAAGGCCACTAATTATAAAAACCTGACTCTGGGTCAGTGATGCTTCTGGAGATCTTGATCAAAAGGTAACACTAAAGGGACACCCCTCTGAAATGGGGTGGGGAAGACAGAAGAGGGAGACATACCACTCGGGGTCAATTATGGGAAGCAGGTTAATTACCGGCGCCAAGAGGGAACCAAGCACATTGCGTCTCCTTTAAGAAATCCACTGTCCCAGCAACTCAGCCACGGGGGACCCATCACCGCTCAGGACTTGTGCTTTCCTTGAAAACAACCCCTCCCAAGCTCTTCCTCTTTCTCCATAAAATAAAGTTCCTCTCCTTTGTTTACAATGGGACTGGTCTGTGGTTTTGTGAGTAGCTTGGACGTCCCGAACCTCAAGTCTGTTATTCCTGAATAAACCCATTTTTTTAAAAGATTTTATTTATTTATTTGACAGAGAGAAACACAGCCAGAGAGGGAACACAAGCAGAGGGACTGACAGAGGGAGAAGCAGGCCTCCCGCGGAGCAGGAAGCCCGATGTGGGGCTCGATCCTGGGTCTCCAGGATCATGACCCGAGCCGAAAGCAGTCGCTTAACCAACTGAGACACCCAGGCGCCCCAAATAAACCCATTTTTGCTGGTAAATAACTTTTACTGTTAGCACAATAACGACTCTCTGTTAACTACCCTCTCTCCCCAGCACTGTGTGGGGTGGGACTCTCTACATATCATAAGCCCCTCCATAACCCTGTAACACCCCCCAGTTTACATGCAAAGAAACTGAACTTGACTTCTTACTAATTCAAAGTTTGTTGATTTGAGGATATGATTTTAGGGCTCTTATCAGGGATTTCAAGGGTTATAGAAAACATCTTATTTACCCTCCCACTAAGCTCCTGGGAATAGCTGGCTGGCAGAAGGCTGGCTTTGAACCTTTCCAAGGTGAAACGCCCAGGGGTTCTGATCTTTGCAAGGCGTGGAGGGGGAAACATACATGCACAAAGAGGTTCTGATCTCTGCAAAGTGCAGAGTTCTCTCTTCTGGGTGGTTAATGCATCGGGAAGGCTGGGAAACTGTTTTATGAGCAAACTCAGTATTGCAGAGAACGTCTCAGGCAGGACAAAGAGCTCAGCGTTGCCTTTCTTTAGGCACTGCCCCACCTCTGTGCAAGTTGCTTGGAGGTGGGGAGGAAATGAGTGCTTTGGGAGTGGGGACAGACTATGGATTCTGACTCTTTCACTTGGGAGCTTGTGACTGGGAAGTCACTTTTGCACTGTTTGCTAGAAAGGACACAAAACACCTTCTGGTATGGAGTTTACATACAGATTAAATGAGACATCATTTGTGAGAGGCCTTCATGTAGCGGGCTCTTAACAGATGTGGTCCCTTTCCTGTACTTTGGCTACCTGGAAACGTGTCCCCTTTTATAGCACTACCTCTAGAAAAAGAGCTGCGGAATACTCTTCAAGCCAAGACTCCGAGAATGACCCCACTGGCAAGAATCCTTCATGTTGTAAGAATAAGTCACTTGTGGAGGATAATCAGCTGCTTCCAGAAGGGAGGCCAAGTGGATAAGGTGTAAATTAGTGCCTCCTCCTGCTCTGAGCACCTTCATTCTGTTATGCCCTCAATTACCCAAAGAATAAGGAGGGAGGGTGCAGTATTTTAGAAACTGCGTGTTGTAGAAGAACATTCTCCTCCCTGGAGGCCACAGCAGCATCCTTTCCCTCTTGCCTTCTCTTCTCCCGATGTCTCCTGGGAAGGAGCTCGTGGATAGAGTGGGCATAGACCAGTGTTCATCACTGGGGCAGTGGGAACTCACTGTACGTTGGGGAGGGCATCCGGAGCCTTCAAGACTCCGTGCTGTTATGTGCTATTACAGGGAATATTAAAAGGATTAAATCTTACTTCCTATTATACCCTGGCCCAAATTACAGCTATATATATATATTTCAATGCAAAAAATTACAGAACTGTGCAAGGAAATGGTCTCTGTTTTCCTGAAATCTATTAACGGAGATTAAACCCCACGGTCTCTTATTTTGACTATTTAATTCAGTCCCCTAGTTGAAAAGCTGGGCCTATTTATAGTGTTTGGTCTAAGTTTAAAGGTGAACTTAAAGGCTTTTATAAGAAAAGTAAGTTCACATACCTTTTGGGGACAAAATAGAAGCTGAAAATTACTCTTGTCATTTACATTTCAAAAAACCTATCTGTTCTTCTCCAGCTTACCTACCAACATGTGAAGTCACCACGGATTCCCTCTTCAGCCTGACAGAATCACTGTCCTATCCCGCACACGTCCTACACAGAGAGTTGGCGAAAAACAGGTTGTCTCTGCTTCAGCCATTCCAACGACGCGACTGGACTATTGGAACCGACCAGCATGGCCCCTGGGTACTTGCCATTCTCTTTTCTTAAATCTGGGAAGTTGGGTGGTGCTACTTTGTTCTCACTTCATTCCTGGGCTCCTTGTTAAAGTTACTAAGGCTCGAAGAGCTTAAATAACCTTCCAAAGGCCGCCCGGTCTGGAACGGCAGAGGGGGACTCAAAGCTAGCGGGGCCTGCCTGAGGAGGGGTCCGTGGTGAAAACGGGGTACCCCCTCAGCACAGGTAAGGGAGTAGATCTTGGGTGATGGGTGTACTTCAGGATGTCCGACCCATCATTGCTTAATAGATGTTTGCTGAATGAGCAAACAGATGCACAGGTGAGTGCGAGGGGTCTTTCATGCACTCCTGCCACTGCCCCCCATCCCGGACCATCTCACAGTGGGGTGCGTGGTTTCTATGGGCAGGCTGTGCTTACTTCCTCCAAAGCGCTCATTTCACGAGTTTATTTCTTCCGCCTACTTGTAGAACTTCTTTAGATTCAAGACTTCATGCTAGGAGCTCAGCAAATGTTTGACATCTGGAGTTGCCCCGATGCGCTGCTCCTGGAGTAGTTCATGAATCACTCAAGACACAGGGATGGTTTGCCGAGGAAAGACATGTGGGCCCAGAGGTACACCCCGAGGCTGACCTTCTCCGTGCTCTTTGCTTAGCAATTGCTCTGAAAACAGAGCAGGCATTTATGGGAGGAGAGTCTGATGGCCAGCTCAGCCCCGACATTACCCCTGAGACAACTGATTGATTGTGTCTCTTACTCTATGGTAAGGCTTCTCCATACTCACTCCCTGGGGGGCTGAAATCCTCTGCTTCACCTTGAGCTTCTGTTGGTTCTCTTTTGCTTAGCTCAACTCAGTTGCGGGGGGGAGGTTGATAAATGTTGCCTCCACTGTATGCTTTCACCTGTCCTTGCCTTGTTCGTCTTCCCCTGCTCTGCCGGGTTTGCTGCTTCTCCCTTCCATGCTTTGGTTCATTGTGCTGCACCCCACAGAAACCCGCTCCTTGCTGCCAGACTGATCTCCCTAAATCAGAACTTTGAATGCATTTCCACTCTTCCATCTTCATCTGTCATTTGCTCCACACTGGCAACTATTTAACCAAGTAAACTATTTTTTCCCTTGAAATACAAGGCCCATACCATATATACCTGAAACTTGCTTCATTCTCCTACTTGGAGCCCCGGGAAGGCAGGATTCTGGCTCCTGTGTATTTTCATGTTCTTTGCAGCATCTTGAACAGGGCCTTGGACGTACCAGGATCTCACTGAATATATGTTTCCATTAATTTCACTTGGTGTAGCACCCACGGCATGCAGTAGGCCCCAGGGTCGAGGTTCTGGACCAGACCTCCAAGCAGATGGTTTGCCACCACCCAGAGAGAAAAGCAGTGATCAGGGCATTTGCAAAAGGCTGAAGGAGGACAGATCTGAATGCATCAGGAATTCTGCTGTGAGCGGACCATTCCGTTCACTCTGAATTTACTGACTCAGCTCAGAGTCCTCCCCCCCCCACTCAACTTCTGCCACTGTCCTGGGTGACGTGGGGTCCTCCACCGACGTGCAGTTCCTCATCCTCGCCTTTCACAGACTCTTCCTCAATGGCAAAGCCATTTACTTCCTTTCCTCTCTGGCTGTCCCACCTCCTGGGCTTTGCCCTGTCTCCCCGATCCACCATTTAACCTCACTTTGGCCATCATCCTTAATTCTTTGTGCCAGGTTCTTTCTCGCACACCTGCCCTTCATAGTACCAACCACGTTCCCGCTCCCGGACTGCGGGGGAAGCTCCCTGAGTCACACTGACCCCTGCCGCTACGGTCCAGGCTCCTGCTCTCTCAGTTGCTTTCCACTGGCGTTGAAAGCAACAAGAAACCTATCCTCTTTCCTTCTGCTCTTCACAGCCTAGTATCTGGAAAGAGTGGTCTCCCCACTGGCTCACGTCCTGCCTCAGAGACTGTCCCAACACGACAGCCACGGGCCACATTTCAAGTACTCGATAGCCACAGGCGCTACAGCTAGAGAGCATTTCCCTTATTTCAGAAAGTTCCCCTGGCCAGTGCTGGTCTATGCCACTCCCAAATTGCTCTTCCTGTTTCAATAAGCAATGTCCCCATTCATCATGTGTTCAAGCCTTTTTAAGAACGGTCACTGTGGACTCCTCCCTCTTCCGTACGTCAGTGTGTACGCTTTCATTCAGAGACTAAGCCTTGAAGGCTCTCCTTCCAGCCTTCCCTCCCCCATCGGCCATCAGATCCTCCATCAGCTACCCCCTTGTACCAGTGGCTTACTGTTCTCGTTCTCCCTCCTGCAGACGGTGGGCTTTCCTCAAAGGCAGAACACTCTGATGACTTCCTGGTGAAAGTCCATCCATGACTTCACCCGCCTTAGAGATAAAGGTCACACCTGGCGACAGGGCAGCAACTCTTTCAGATCACATTTCTGATGGCCGCCCACTCCTCCATCTTTTGCCAGTCTCTGCTTGCCCTGCACACTCAGCCGCAGAGGGCTTCCTGTAGCCCCAAGCATGGTGCTCCCTCCGGGCTTACTTCTGCAGGCCCTCCATATAAAGCATTCTCTCCTAGCTCCTACCTAACTCTTGCTCAGTCTTCATGTCTAAGGTAGACATCACCCGGTTTCGGATTCACAGCCCTGCCCCCACGCCAAGGCCACGTTCGGTGGCTCATCCACCTGTCCCCACTGCACCCGTGCTGATACCACCACGTATCTTGTCACACCAAACTGTGATGCCCCACTGAGTTCCCACTACCCACACGGGCCAATCACGAAGGCTGACAGTGTCATGGAATCTGATTTCTTGGTTGACCCCTCATTAACAAGAACGGGGGTTAATCTTGGTGTTGTAGGAAATGGAAGTAGCCAATTGCAAAGGCCTCTGATAAGCTGCTCTTAAGGAAAAGATGAAGCTGTTGTATCCTGCTAGAGCTCTCCAGACTCTGACTGTGACCCATAAGTGGGAAATAAAATCAGCATCATGGGGTCATGCCCAACTTTTTAAAAAGCATGGAACATACAGAAGCACATACATACATATTAACGGTATTGTTTTGTGAAAGTTTCGTTTCCGCTGTATTAATGCGTATGTTTGTGTGTACTAGGCCAAAATGCAAAACTTATCTCTTGCTGGGGATCAGTCACAGAAGGTAAAGCATACTACTCTAGATAATGCCTGTTGATTGTTCCCAGGGCCAACATACAAAGCAACATACAACAATCTTAACGGTGCCATATTATACGAGCTCTATAATTTTCCGTTCTGTCAAGTGTCCCGTAATTTTCATTATCATTTCAGAACTATTTTAGAAAAATTTTTCATTTTGTGTTATCAAGTTATTCTAAAGGGTAACTTTTTTTTTTTTTTAAACCAGCTATTTTGAATCTTCAGCATCAGTTTAGAGGTTCCCTTAGAGCGACTCTACAGATGGGGGAGTCCTGCCTTCTCTGGTCAGCTTGCAAGAGGACCCTCCCCCCCAGGAGGAAGGCTGTACCCACTTACTTGGGTAGGGTCCACGGAGGTCTGAACCCATTAGGTACTCAATAAATAGTAGTTTGTTAATGACTGTGTATGTGAAACGACTTTTAACATTTACCGAAATATAAGGGTCAACTTGCTAGCTGATGTTACACACTCCTTTTTCCACCCAAATCAGGGCACCAGGGGTGAGACCTTACGATGCATTGCACACTTGGCCCTCCCGAGTACAAGAAAAAGAAAAATCAGCATGACGATTACCCTGTGGTTACAGAGTTCTACGACCCACATTCCAGGAGTCCTAAATGTTTTAGTTTGAATAGCTAATGAATTTGTCGTAACTAGGTATCTTCCTACCTACAGCATTTCTGTTTCCTGCAAGAGCAAAGTAAGATAAAAAAGCCATTTAGGTTTCCCTGTGTGTACCAATATCCATGGATTGATAATAGTGGAGAGGATGCTGAGACCTCATCCTGGGCACTGGGGGAAGGATCACAGGAGCCCACCGGAAATATTTTGCTACAGGCCAAGAAGGGAAGTAAGGGGGTACATTTGCCCAGGACTTGCCATCCTGCAGGGAGGACCTCATGAATGATCTACAGGGGAATGCTATTCTTCTGTATATCAATTATACAGGAGTTCATCTCATTATAAAAGTAACAGGCACATTTTCATTCAAGATTTTAAAACATTTAGAAAATATGATTTATATATTCTATACACAAAGACAATTACATACCATGTTTGTGTTTAGCTTTCTAATATTTTTCCATGTTTATACTTTAAAAACACTTGAGTACATAGCATATAATAGACTTTTCTTCCCCCTCTACATGTCAGGTGTCCTTTCTAAGTCTGTAAATACTTACCAGAATTTTAGAGGGGGCCATAAATCCTACTCGGATTCTGGATCATAATGGATCTAACTAATTCCCCTGCTGCTGGACACTTTGGTGGTTGCCAATTTTTCATTCCTTACATTTTCATAAACATTTCTATAGTTGGGTCCTTGTGCTCACCTACAGTAAGACACTCAGAATAAGGAGTTTCATTTTTACTCTAAAAATACATACCATGGTTATCTCTCTTTGCACGTTTATTTACCACAGAATGTCCACTAAAGAAGACCAGTAGTCTTCAAGGGGGAAAAAAGTTACCCTATTTTTGTCTTGGTCTTGACAAAGGGATATCCATTAAGCAACAGAGGTCTAGAGGGAGAAAGGTAGGGCATGCCTGGTCGGCCTGTCCTAGGACCCAGGGAGAACCACGGAATATTCCTACACTCTGCTTCCTCATTTTAAAAGTAAGAGGGTCACACTTAATTCCTTGTATCCACACCAAACCTTGGAATGTATGCTGTATAGCATGAAGGTCACATTTGCCCCATCCTGGAAACCGAGGCAAATAAACTCAGTTCGGAAAAATTTAAAGGGCGCAAAGTCTCCATTTGGGAGGCACTGTAAGAATGCCTCTCTGTCCCAGCGGGCAGCCCCAGAAATGAGGCATTTCATGAGCTGCCCAGGGTTTGCTTAATGAGGGAGCCGCGTTACACCATCAAATGTTTTTCCCTTTGGTGCCATCACTTTCCCCTTCTTATGCCTCTGAGAATCAGTGTGGCACAGAGACAGAGTTTATAGAAGCGAACACTTTGCATCCAGACAGAAGCTAGGTCTAAACCCAGAGCAAAACGTCCAGATGTTAAGTTTCTCTTCTTTACTAATAGTTATTAAACTTCATAGAAAACAAAAAAAGACAAGCTCACGAAATGGGACAAAGTCATGGATTTTTTACTCACCTGGGCGTAAGCATCCAACTCATTACTGAAGGAATAAAGAGATCATACATACCCAACAGACGGAGGAGGAGAAACAGGACTCCCAGGGCGTAGGACTTGAGTTCAGGGCTGACTGTCCTACACGCAAACAGATGAAGAAGAGAAAGGAAAAGATTCTTATCACTCCGCTTTAATTAACACACCCCAGAGTCATCCACGGCCTTCCATCAGAGCCATTCTTTAGAAATTAATGGTTCTGGGTTTTGTTTTGTTTTGTTGGCTTTCTCTGCCTAAAGTCTAAAAAGCAATGAACTGCAGTGAAGGATAAGTTTAGGAACTTAAAAGTGTTTTTCAGTAATGGGGCTAATCTTGTCATTGGGAAGAAGACATACAAATATGGTCCCTAAAGTCTTCATTTACAGGCGTTTTGCTTTTGCCAGGATAGGAAAACATCTTAAGTGGGAAGCATACCTGTGTTGGGGAAATACATGGGAAGGCCATTTCTCTTACGCTCCACACGCAGCCCGCACCATGAACACCCTCGTCCTTCTCAGGTTAGTTTGCGAAATTAACCAGACGAGCGTGGTTTGACATTGCAGATGGACCACTTGCAAAATAACCCGTTCATCTCTACCCCGTGTCTGTACCTTTTAAATTGGAAACGTATCTTCATAGAGTCATGGTTCTTTGTTTTGAAATGACTCAAACACCCTGGCTTTGGTTTATCTGAACAGTCCCTTAGAATGATTTTCTTGCACATTTTCTCGAATATTTTCAGAGTAGAACATTTTCTGGAAGGAGTGTAACAGTACAGGTGGTTTGGAAATGATGACCAATTCTAGATAAAGGGGCCCTCCCAGCTGATAATACATCTTTTTTGAAATGCCTCTTTCCTCTTGAAGCTAGTATTAATTCAATGCTTATCCTCTCTCCTTGAGTCCAGGGATGATCTGTTATCTTGTTCATCATGAGTGCAGTGACAATGTGCTAAGTAATATTTAAGTGGGTAGATGGCTAGGCACATGTCTCCCATTCATGACCCATGCTGGCTCCATCCCTAGTTGTGACAGGATGTGAAGGGAGACACATTTAACGGACTACATGCCCACCTGCTTCGGGTCATCTTGGACACCAGTGGCAAGAGAAACTTCTCTTTATGCCATTCCCATCCTAAGTCTCTAGGAGAGATGAGGAGGTAAATACATGACTAGGACCCCTGGAAGGACTTGGCTAGGCCTAAACCAGTCCAGTATGGCTCAGCCTTCAGAAACACCAGCAGCATTTCAATATGGCTCAAAGACCAGGACGGTACATGCAACCCAGGGAGGACCTAGGCAATCAACTCTATAGAAACTCAATATTAGAAACAAAGTTACCACTGGATAGCTAAGTCCACTAAGATATCTAATACCCAGGACACATAACCAGACTATGAATTTACTATGTAAAATTATATTCTAACATGACCCCAGAGATCATTCATCTCACCATCAATGACCTACCACCCGGTTCAAGCCTCAGGTGGGCATGTCTTTGGCTTCTTGGTAGAGTAGCCAAAGGATACCATGAAACCTAAAGGAACATGGACATACTTTTTACAGTCTTTGCCCTATTTCAAGGATCTTCAGTGAAACCTAAAAATGCGTTATTCTTGGGGAAATACCCATTTCTTCTCAATTATAAAGAGTGTGATACGGGTCAGTAGGTCAAAGCTTTCTCTGAGTGATGGAAAAACCACTCTGGCTGATGAAGCCAGATACCTGAACAACGTCAACAGTGAGACTGGCGTTTCTGCACAGCGACCCAGCCAGTTCTCTTTAGAACACACGTGCTTCAAAATCCAAGTTCTCTGGAGCTATTCTCGGCCCCGTGGTTCTGGCTTTTGCATATTCAGTTGAAGGTACTGAACTGAACGACACCCAAATAAAGGCAAAATCTCCTTCTCAAGAAAACGTGCTGGCGTCATGAGCTAGAATACTTATCACTTGGAATTTGCTTTCCTTTCAGCTGTCATGTCACTAGGTATAAAATGAGCAAGGTGCTAAGATCTCCCGTCTTACCTGTTGGGGAACCGGTTCCCACGGGGGGAGTCTTCCTTCTCAGACCTAGTTATGCAGAAACGTAAGGTTCGGGTCTGAATGTTACTGAAAGGTCTGGGCAAGGCTAGGGATGGGGGCTTAGGTCTACCACTTAGGAGCTGATGACCTTGAGAATGCTGCTTAAACACTCTCTGAGCCTCGCACCTCCCCATGTTTGAAGGGGAATGCTAATACGGATGTGAACACGCAATGAAACCAGGAACACAGCACTGGCTCCGAAGATGGGCGCAGTGAGAGTTAGCCTGTATCTTCACCTCTGGGTGCTCGGTGCCCTGGCACCGGGTAAGGGCCGGCACACACCTGGGCTGTGCCCTCATGGCTGCCTAGCACGTCGTGATGGCGAAATGGACTGCGATGGTGACAGAATAAGGTGCTACCCTGGTCACCTCGATGGGTGGGAGCCTGTGCCCTCAGCCAGCCCCAGCAGAGCTAGGGGTTACAGGGTGGCCGAGACCCAGCACAGGTCATGCAGGCCACCTGCTGCTGATCTAGTCATAGCAAGCAAATATTTCCTGAAAATCTCCAAGAGCTGCTTCCAAGCTGGACTTAGAAGTAAGATTTCAACTTTGTTTGCTCTGCCAGTCACAGACAGTGAGCTAGCTTTCTTGTACAGAACTCATGGGGCACGAAGAAAGGGGGCTAAGTCACCGCTAATGGTCATGAGGGTCATTCTTCCTGCACCTTGGTGCCTTTTGTGTGTGACAGATACAACGTAACTTCTAATAATGAAAAGGCAGTAAGCCGTAATGCAGCCACCCCTAGACCCAGAACTAGGAGCTGATGGGTTTTGTCCACATGCATTATTATATACAGTCAACCTCCGTATATAATTTAAATGCAATAGTTCCCTCCACAAATACTTTTCACATTCCTAATTTTCATTATCCCGTTGAGCCATGGTACAGTCCTATAATTTAATTCATTATCCCAATTCAGGGTTTTCTGCTATTACAGTTAACATTGTAATAAAAATCTGTCTGCACAGAGCTGTTTTTCTGGTAGAGAAGCATTTTCCTAAGTGGTGAGAGGTAGGGTTACCTCATAAAAAAATCTGAACATTTTTATGACTCTTGATTCACAGCGTTATAGTGCTTCTTTGAAAATTGTAGCGATAGGCTTTTCAAAGCCACCAGCAGCATGCGATTTCACGTGTCGCTACAGCCTTTCAAGGGCTGGGTGTGAATATTTAACACTGATTTCTCAAGTTTAGTAAGTACAGAACGGCACGTTGTTACGGTTCCCTTAATGCTTCTGCACATTAACAAGGCTTTGCTAATGACCTCCTCGAGAACATAAGCACTTTGCAGAAATGCTCTTCCTTAGGAATTCATAACCGAGATCGGGAAACGTGGCGGGCATGGGGAGAGAGAGACGGGCTGGATAAAGCAGCCCCGGATGTGGGTCGGCATAGGTCACACTCAAGCACTGCATTCACTGCATTTCTAGCCCGTAGGAGTGAAGTAGCATATCCCACTCAGGTGGCTCAACAGAGACTCTAGGTCATAGGGCATTCCACTTCTAGGTTCCTCAAACAACTCTAGATAACTTGGCAAAGATGCCAGTTATGCAGAAAATGACTCAACTTGGAGGCACGTCCCTCCCTCCAGGACAGGTCCCAAGAGCCAGGGAGCCACAGACCATGGGCGCTCTCTCCAGCCATCTATCCGTACAAGAGCTGTCACTGTTGGCACACCGTGGCCTCAGGGGGACCCACAGGCCAGCAGGACCAGTGACGTCACTCCCCGGCCCCGATTCAGACACGCCTCTGAGGGAAAACGTGCCCAAGGTCATGTGGCTGCTCGGCTAGTCCAATGCCATTTTCGTTTTATTTCAACAATGCTGCTCTCTGTAAAAATCGATGGAGGACCCCGGTTCTTTTCAAAATCACCTGCAGGGTCTACTCTTGGGAGGATGTGAAAGTGTATCATCTCCCTCGGGCCACGACTTCTGGTCTCTTGTGAGATCCCTGTCAAATGCAACGGACGCCTGTCAGCCCGGGGGGGCTTGTACCTGTCGTCTGGCCTCCTGAGGTGCGCTGACACCCACGGGCCAGGCAGGGGCGGGGCGAGAGGGGAGCCTGGCTCGCTCGGCCCCGGGTCTGAGCTCACCTGATAAGGATGATGACCGAGGGCGTCTGTGCCATGGCCCCGATCATGCTGCAGACGCACATCACACACAGGAAGGTGAGCAAGGCCTCTTGGCATCCGGGACTGGGGCACTTTCCGGGAACCACGGTCGTGTTCTCGGGCTGGACCGTCGTCAGGCACGCACAGCCGGTGAGATTCTGAAAGGCAAGCAGTCAGCCCTTGAACCGGGGGCGATCTCCTGTTTCTGGACCCAAAGCCATCCATCAGCTGGAGCTGCCACCGTCTAATTATGCATTCTGTGGCATTCCATTAATTAGGCCTGAATAAACGAATTAGCTTTTTAAGAAGGCTGCAAAACACGGGCAAATAAAAGAATATTTACACGGAGGAGAGCCCATGCCCCATCTCCTGTGTGTTTCATTTCCACATTCCAGAATCCCTCAATAACCTGTACCCTCGACAAATGGGTCCCCCCCAGTACAATTAGAGAGGAAACTGTGCCTTCACAATACGATAAAACATGGCCAGGTTAATGTTACAATTACTTGCCAATTTGCGCTCCCTTTTATGCAGTGATAATTACAATGAAGTGTATGAAAAGAAGTAAATCAGGTAGCCCGCATGTTGTTGCTGGTCCAGTGCCCAGTGTGGCGCCTGGAACAAAGGACGTGCGTTGTCATGCACCAAGCTGCTGCTCTTGTGGGGCCACTGGAGGGGGCAGCTTAACGGGAACATTTGCACGTGGCAGGCTAAGCAAAGAGGGCTAAGAGGTGCCAGGCGCTTGGAGCAGACCATGTGCGGGCAGCAAGCTAAAGCCCAGACCAGACACATTTATTAATACTTGATCCACGGAGGGGGGAAAAAAGGAAAAGGACCGCATTCCATTTGATCTTGCAGATGGATTCTTGCCCAGCTGCCCCTACTCCCGGGCGTGGTCTGGTCCCTCCTTCATCATCAGAGGAATTTCTGATGGCAAAGGGAGGAGCAGGGGCAGGGAGAGGCAGTGCCAAGCGAGCGTCAAGCCAATTAAGGCTTGGTAATAACAGTGCAGAGGCCTTTAATGAATACAATCATAAATGATTCATTGCTTTTCTTCTCGGGGCTGCTTGGCTTTCGGAGCACATGCCAAGGAAAATCCTCCTGAGGGTCAAACAAATCCCCTCTGGGCTTTCACATTCCTCCTGCTTGTCTCCTTCCTTTCCATCTTCCCTGTCCCTTCTTTTCTCTTCCTGCAGAACACAGCACTACACGGGGGGTTTTCTCATCCCATCAAGCCACGTGGGATGTTTCAGGGGTGTCCAAAGAGCCTCAGGTGTCCCCTACCCCCCCCATCAGGGCCACCCGGTATGGCCGTGCTCTGCACACGGGTTTCTACCCATGGGGCAGCCGTGTGGGCAGTCACGGTGTGGGGCTGGACCCTTCTTCCCAAGCGCTGTGCCCACAGCAGGTGCCTCTTGCACATGGCCCGCTCAGAGCACCCTGTGGCATTTACTGTCATTCCCCCAGAGGTGCTGGGGCCTTGCTCCTCTGCCGCTTCCCACACACCTCTGCCTGGGGCTTCCTAGCGCTTCCCAAAAACCTCCTCCTCCTGGGAGGCCTCCCCCTGCTGAGCCGGGTCTGAGCCAGGACCCTCTGGGCGCCCCGAGCCGGCACCGCCTTCTATGAGCAGGACTGAGTCTGAGGGACACTCTCCCGAGCATTTCACGGGGCAGACCCGCAGCAGGTGAAGCTTAGCAGATGGTTTTTTAGAGTGCGTGTGTGAATGCATCTTCGCCTGCCTTTACCAGGAGGCAGGACTTCTCCCACCTAAAACTTAAAATGTCACTTCTCTCCCTCCTCAGGGGAAGTAACTGTCCCCCCTCCTCAGACCCCAACTTCACAGCCGCACTCCGCGAGCTGTCTGCACTCTCCACCTCAGCCCTCCAGCTTCCCCTCACTCTGGCTGGACTGGCTTCAGTCCCCCACAGGCAGGAACCGGGTCCTGCTAACCTCTCCAGGGGCCTCCGTATCCTGACCCCACCAGCCCCTTTCCTCTTACTGGAGCCCCTAGGAGCGTGTGCCCGTGAACCCCTTTCCTCCCGGCTTACACAGCCCCACAGCCCATCATGCTCCCAGACCCATGTGATCCGTCCTGTGCCCGGGCTCTGAGCACGTTACCATCTCCACAAATGCCCGGAGCTCGGCAAGACTGCTCTGCTAGGCTGGGAGCTGTTTCCCTTCCCTGCAGGGATGGGAGCTGGGCAGGGGGAGGGGGGACATGGGTGAGATTCAGAAGGCACAAGTTAAGCTGAGGTCACTACCCTTCAGGAGGTCACACACGGGGATGGTGTGGGAGGTGGGAGGTGCCCGGGGGGCTGGTTGGCCCCAGCATCTGTGTTTACACCTGCCCTCGTTCCTGCCTGTCCTGCTGACAACAGGGGCCCCGTGCCCACCTCTGCTGATCTGGCTGTTCGCCCGCCGACCTGGCCAGCACCCCTTCCATCTCTCTCAGCAGCCGTGTAAATGCAGCCCCTTCGGATTTCCCACAAGCCCCCACATACCCACCTGCGCAGGTGCTTTTGAGGATGGAGTAACTATTCTCCGTTCCTGCATCTCACTCCTCCCAGATTTTAGCTCCCCAACTCTCCCACGGCCACAGTAGCTCTGATTCTCACGCTAAATTCTTTATCTCCAACACACTCATGGGTGTGGTCTTCCTGATCAAACCCCGACAGACGCAACCTCCCCTCCCTCTGCTTTTCTTGCCTGAGAAGTGGTACCCTATTAACTCTCTGGAACCCCTTCCTCCCGCATCTGAGCCACCTTCCTCATGGCTATGAGGCTAGCGAGGCCACACAGCATGGCGATTTTTGCTGCCTAATTTATCCTCAGCTCTAGAGGACAGGGCTTGGCTCATGACAGGGAGTCAAAAGCTATTTATCGGACAAATGAACAGATCTCAAGTCCTATTCATTTCACTGTATCCTAATTCCTTCCCAAACCCTCAAATCCTTCTGTCTCTGATTCCTGCAACAGCCTGTGAGAAAAGAGAGGTCCGAGTCTGGGGACGCTGGGAACCACAGGGACCCAGAGAGGGAGCAGGTGTACGTGAAGAACAGGCCCCTCAGGGACGGCTGTGGTCTTGCTTCATCAAGCATCCTAAGAAGTGAGCTCTGACTCAGCCTCTTAGAAATGTGATGTGAGTACTGGAACTGAGTGATCAGGGCCAGGACCTGGTGAGTGAACCTGGGACTGGTGAGCTTTGTTTAGTTTAAAAAGTTATCTATAACTGGGACCTATGCTCAGTCATTAGATTTTTGCCCCATACCTGGACGAGGGCTCAACTGCATTATAGTTACCATAAAAGGAAATTGCCTGGCACTTCTCTGCTCCAAGAAATGGACCCACCCCGGATTTGGCCTATGCTCCTATGCTTCATGGAACGGGATCAAAATGAGACATCTTTCTCCCAGCCTGACTGACCCAGTGATTGCCCGGCTCTGTCTGGTCCAGGGGGTGAATGTGTCCTGGGAATGCAGGGAATGGACAGCAAAGTTGAGGTGCCACGAGAGCAGCAGCTGAGACAGAGGGAGGGAAGTGACAATGCATGAAGCCAGGGAGAGGGATGAGACAAAAACAGGCCAAGGGCAGCTTCGGGCTGACTGGAGGAAAATGAAGTCCTCGTCGGGTCATTAATGCTAGACGAGCGGAAGGGAGAAACACAAGCAGTGAAGACGTCAGCTTGCTGATGCTGAGAGAAGCTACAAATGGGGGGGGGTCCCTCCCAGAGATTCTGGACAAACCTGTATTTATTCAAATTTAACTTAATTTATTTGAGAAGAGCTGTAGAAGAAGCTGGGGAGGAGGTAAGCCAGAGGGTCTGGGTCTCTCCTTTTTGGGCAGGTGACTCAGTGTGACAGTGTCAGGGAACCACTGGGTGGTCCCACGGTCTGGGGGGGGGGGGAAGCTGGGACTTCCCTGCGACCCTTCCAAGAAGGAATCTAAGGGGACCTGCCAAGCCTGTGGCCACATGGCAAGAGATGGGGAACATCCTTCGCTTAGGCTTAGGTGACACAAGAGATGGGCCTGGGTGTGTCACCTCCTGGGGCAGCTGCTCGGGTAGACACATGCACGTGTGCTGTCAAGAACCACAGACGAGGACCAGTTTCATCTTTCCCGTAAGTGCAACAGGCGACTTTCCACGGATGGGGTTTCTGACTACCGTCCCCAGTAGAAAGGAGGCGGGGGGCGGGGGGCAGCCCTTCTGCTGATATTAACCGGGCATCTCCACGGAACCCTTCAACTTGCAAAAGCTACAAGCAGCAGGAAGCTGGAAAGTACGGAGAGGACCTGGGTGTGGCAGAATGATCCGCTCTACGGAAGGGATGACAGAGGCTGGGATGCGAATTCCCACCCTGCCTGCAAGCAACAGCCCCATAGGCCAGCCTCCGAGGGGTCTCGGCTCCGGCCTGTGGACGGTCACGGCCTGAGTGAGGTGGGAAACACAAAGCTCTCCTGGGCAGTGCCCCATATATTTACCTAGTAAGAAAGTTCCCCAGGCTCGGGGAGACTGCTTTACCATTCATGACCTGGGAAACGCCCTGTTTCAAAGGCCTGTCTTCCCAGGTGGCCATTCGATGGGAGGGAACACAGCCTTCCCTGTCTGCTGTCACAGACAGAGGCGGGGTCTGGCCTTCTCTCGGAAATAAGCACGTCCCAATATATCCTGCTGACCATTGGATGGCCACTGTGCTCATCCCGGGGCCGGCCTGGCGACCTCTGGAACCGGTGCTGACCCAGAGGACAGAGTGCGACTGATTCAGAAATCCTACAAGAACTCATCTTACAGACAGACGTGCCCCGGGTACAACGGGACCTATGGACAACAGCAGTCACAACTCAAGGTGGGAGTGCGATCTTCACGTCCCGATATGGAAAGAACCGCAACGTCAAGCATTAACGACCAAAACCGCACACACGAGGTACAGAGTAAGAAAGGCCTCAGAGATGCACTCAGTTCCAGTCGGATATACAAAAAACTAAAAATAGTCATTACTCTACCTGGCAGAGCGGTGGGTCGAACGGTAGATGGACGGAAAACAGCAGTGGAAAGGAGAATTTCCACCCTTTATACTTTTTGGTTTCTGAACAATACAAATAAATCATCTACTAAAAAAAGTGACATCAAGAACATTACAGAATAAAGAAGAAATCAATGAAGAAGAGTAGCACAGTCACTGGAAATTGTCCTCTTAACTCCACGTGCGTCGTTGATTTAGACTGAGAAATGTTTCTGTTCACACAGAATGATGGGGATAAAAAATTACAGTAAAGCTGGAGACCATGAAAATAGAAAACTTACTCTTTAGAATCTTGGGCTAATTTTCTATTGATGCAGGAAATCATAAGTATGCTATTTTGACAGCTCATATTACAAGGGAAAAAATACTTTTCAGCAGTGTTTCAAAAATACTGGCAAATGAACCTGTTTGTGTTTGGGTCTTTTCCCCCCACAGGAAGTACTGATGCGTCAATGATAATACTTGTAGAAATAAAACTGATTTCTAGGTTGAAAGATGACTTTTCCAAGGGGACAGGTACGGGGCTGATGAGGTTAGGTGTATTGAGAGCCCGCTGTACTGAAAGGTACAGAGTCCCTCCCAACATTCTAGAATTCTCTTTCTGGGTTTCTTTCTGTAATGTATTCAATTCCTCGGCAGAAATGACACTTTGGATTAAAAGTCGGGCTCTTGTTCTGTAGTCTGGAGGCGGGGGGAGTTTGCCGCCGAGGGTGCTAGCCGCACACTGCTCCGTGGGGTGCCTGCGAGACCTCTGATCCCTTGTGCATGACAGCCTGATAAGGGAGGGACAAAGCGGGACATTTTCCTTCCAGTGGCAACATGCTCCTACGCGTCCTAGACGCCTACGGTTCCCTCACCATTCGGCCATGTCCCTCAGACCCTCTTCTGCCATTCATCACTATCCTTCTGTGGCTTAGAATCTTGTTCACCACATTGGCCCAACCCACGCTGGGATTTTTAGGTAAAGACCTCAGAGCTTATCACAAAGAACACTGGCAACCCACGCACCCCAAGGCAAAGGGGATATTGAAAAACTGCAAGAAGAAATAGACTCTCTTCTTCCCTTTCAGGGTCACTGGCTGAAGGATAATGGCCAGGGAGAAACATTCTGGGATGAAAGCAAGACCTCCATCTACCTTTTGCTCCCATAACCTGGAGCACAAGTGCGGGAGCACATCCGGGCAGAGCCTTAATTATCTCCTCCAGGAGGGGAGGAGAGGGCTGGTCTCTGGTGAGAGGGAAATCCCACGCTTTGCTCAAGCCACCTCGGGTAGGAAGTGTGGGCAGAGGAAAGACATGCATGCTCGGGAATGGCAAATGTGCATCGGGCCCCTATGCCTCCCCCTCTTTCTCTCTCTCCTCCAAACAGGGTCCAAGCCTTCCCGCCACCCCCAGGGCGCGCACACACACGTGCACACACACACGCAGCACACGCTGTAATGTCCTTCTGCTCCTCTCCACCACCAAACACGCACTCATCCTTCCTGAGAAGGACCCTGCCACTGCTCCTCCTCTGGGGAAAAGTATCTGCACACCTCCCTTCCAGCCTCACCTGTCCTGAACTATTTCCTAGTTCCCTCCAGGTTCACTGATCTCTCCACGTGTCTGCTTCTTTCTCTTAGAATGTAGCACCTCTCCTTAAATGTCCAGTTATTGTTATTATTTTTTTTAATAAAAAAGTTGTCTCCTTCTTGAAAAAGGGATGCATGCTCATTTTGGACAATTTAATAATATGCAGAAAACATGAAACACATAAAAATTCATTTTTGGATCCCTAGCCAGAGGTAGCATTCTGTGAACAGCTAGCTATGTATCTTTTATATAGATATTTCCGCGTAGCCATATACAGATATTTAGGTCTTTCCTTTCCTTTACTAAAAGGGACCATAATCTGTACATTGTTTTATAATATGCTCTTTTCACTTAATAGGTTAGCTGGTGCCTATGGGTTCCTCTGTACACGGTTCTATCCATATGCTGCATCTCATCTTACAGTAAACATGAGCTCCTAGCTTTCCAGCCCTATACCCCTGATGCCTCGTCCAGGGCCCGAGACAGAGTAGATGTTCAGGGAGACAAGCCCCAGTTGGGACTGATTTCAGAATATTCATGTCTTCCGACAAGCCACTGCCGGGATGAATACAGACTTTTAAATCAGCTCTGGGAAACAGGGCCAGGCTCTACGAGAGCACTTGCGAACCCCAAGCCTCTGACGGCAAGACGGGAAGCAGAGAAGAAAACTGGTCCACGTGCAGGGGTGGCCATGGGCAGAGAGTGTGGCTGAGGGGGTCAGACATCTGGTCTATAGGTTCGACCATTTCTCAGCTCTAGCCAACTGCTGCCCTATGGGGATGCTAGGGGCAGGACCATTCTCATCCAACTTCTACAGAGAGGCCAGGAATCCCGATTTGTGTACGGAATGCGCAGACTGTTTAAACCGTGGTCCAGACCCCAAAAAGCCCAGGTGCAGAGCACAGGGTAAATGAGCAGTTTGTTTCTTCTGTGATAGGCTGATATGGCCTCTCTCTTCACCAGCTCGGTTCCTGCAGGGCTGGAACACACGGGAGGAAAAGGACATCGAACGCTGGATGCTTGACATCAGCTCAGACACTGCTTCTAGAAAGGCACAATTTTAGGGACCCATCCCTTCTCCTGGAGCAGTGGTTCTCGACGGTGGGGGATTCGGCCCCTGAGCAGAAACTACGGAGGTATCTGGAGATACAGGTGGTTTCACAAATGAGCAGGGGTTGCCACTGGCATCTGATAGGGTAGAGCCCAGGGGTATCGCCGAACTCCCCCACCATCCCCCACAATAGAGAGCAAGGGATGCGGCCCCAGATGTCAGCAGCACCGGGGTGGGGACGCTCCGGAGGGGACGGCGGTTCTCAAGTGTGTTGCGTACAGAAACGCTTGGCATGGCGG